>CM065391.1:12137500-12145000 GCA_033060915.1 Euryodendron excelsum | reverse complement strand
ACTTTGGTGGACACTGCATGAATGCCTTCTGAATATTTTCATGATTGTGTTTGCAAGGCTCTAGCAGCATTATAACTAATAACTTTGCAGATATTGTGAAGAATATGCTTTTTACGATTAGTTCCATGATTTGTTTTTTTTATGAGTATGTTCCATTCCATTATTAGTTGGGCAAAGAATTGGTTTAAGCCACAAGATTTTGTGGTGACCAGAGGAATCTGGGGGGGTATTCTCACTTATCACAGAGCTAGAATTCCTTCATAGGAGATGAGGAAAGTGGTTTCCTGATTTGGCTTTATTGCTGGAGTTCCTTTCCGTTTTGTACTACTGAAACAACATAAATTTGTTTGTTTTCATTAAATATATGAAGAAATCCTTCAAGAAACCCCTTAAGTATTATCATTTCTAAGCTGACTACATCTATTTTCACTAGCGGGTGATGCTAGGGGATGAAGGCGGTCAAAATTACCTTGATTTGAGATAAACAATGAAAGGCATGTTATATGGCGGTTTAACTGAGATTATGGCCCTTGATAGAGCGGAATGATGAAATAGTATCCATGTAGCCAAGGCTTAGTTGAGTTGAGTTGAGATGCATCAAGGGCTTGGTCAACTGTTGACCTTGTAACCCATTCATTAATCCTTCTGGATTCTAGGTTGACAGTTTAGACAACAGGGTGGTTGTTTTTAATTTTGGGGTTGAAAGTTCTCCAGTTAATGTTAGTGAAATAACTTGTTTTCCCGTAACAACAATTTTCTGTCCTTTTCCCTACCTTGAATGCAGTACTTTTGTGGTTGCTAACGGCTGCCTGCATCAAAACGGGGCGGCCCCAAATTGCAAGACGAGCAATCGATCTTGCTGAGAGCCGTCTGCTGAAAGACAGCTGGCCAGAATACTATGATGGCAAACTCGGGAGATATATCGGTAAACAAGCGAGGAAATATCAGACGTGGTCAATAGCCGGATATTTGGTGGCAAAGATGATGTTGGAGGATCCCTCACACTTAGGGATGATCTCCCTGGAAGAAGACAGGCAAATGAAGCCTGTGATTAAGAGATCCTCCTCCTGGACCTGCTGAAAAAGCTTAAGCAAGCAAGCAGGTGAACATAGCAACAAAAAAAGTAGAGATAAAACAGAAGGTGAAGGGCTTTGTTATCCGTAACAGAAAAACAGTATTCTTTGGCATTTCTATTGTAGGTTGGATTCAAAGTTGTTTTTTTTCTCTCTCCGTGTACATTAGGGTCAGCCAGACTAGCATCTTTTTTGTTTCTCGAATAAGAAAAACAGTTTGATCTGTGTTTCGCGTCTTGAAAGGCATTTTGGAAATGAACTGTGGATGTTGTTTCCGAGCAATATATATGAACTTTTTGGCTTCAAAGTTTAGTGTGCCAATTAATTTTCTGAACTTAAATCACTGTCTTTGAAGTCCAGTTTTATATTCTCCCTTTCCTTCTCTCCTTAGAGAAAAAAGTTATTCTGGTTTTATACATTGGTAAGCCACTATGCACTACGGAGGTTATGGGGAATCAGTCTTGTAAGCTTTTACATGATTCCTGTCGGTGATACCTTGTTTGTAGCCTTTGGCTATTTTTTTTTGGGATGCTATCTAGGCATTCGATTGACATGAGAACTAGCCGTCCAAAAATTGTCTGTTTTTTTTTGGGTAAAGCTGCGTCTAACCCTCCTCTCAAACCTACAGCGACAAAAATCTCATGCAGTAAGCTGCTTTGGAAGGAAGTTGGTTTCCAAAAAAACCTAATTAATGATTCAAAATAGCTACTGCAACAGAAATCTCATGTATTAAGCTGCTTTGGAAGGAAGTTGGTTTCTGAAAAACCAAGTTAATGATTAAAACTAGATAGTAGAATGATAATTAGAAGAGGATGAACTCTGCCATGAAAATTGACTGCCACATTCTTCCAATAATTTCAATTATTTGGTTGATTTTTATTGAATTTCTCATATTACTTGTTGGGTTTTAGCCAATAGCACAACCTAATACTACTCTAGTATAGAATCTTCTGTTTGGTAGACTACTCCGAAAATAGTACTCTAGTGTATGCTTTCCATTTCCTCGTGCTCTTGTGAGGATAATTATAGGTATCTTGTTTTGATTAGGGAATTCCTAACAAAGTCATTATAGTTATTTCAGCAAACTTGTAGCACTATAAAGCAAATGACGCGGGGTGAATTCTATATTGTACCACTACGAAGAGAAAGATATAATAATCCTTCTTGATCGATGAAGTAATCATATATCACGCGCACCTGCAAATTACCAGTATCTGTTAGTTCGGGAGAGTCGAACTTGAAACTTCAAGTTCACTACCCGAGTCAACTTTGCCGAACAAATAGCCAAATAATGAGTTTGGAGCTTTAGTTAATCCAACAATTAATATAATATCCAAATCCAATAGTTGCTCATGTTTGATCAATGCAAGGATGTGTAGCTGTGGATTATCTGTCCAAATTTTTGTATAGAAGAGAAACATGTTAGGAAAGTGGGGGGTGTGGTGTAGTTGACTGACCGATGATTAATCAAGAGGTATTAAATTGTTTGTTAATTATTTTGAGGTAGGTTTGAAAATGTGCAACAAAACAAAAGGAAAAGAAAGAAACAAGAAAAAAATACATATACATATATATTGTAATGATATGTAATGGTGGTGGTGGGAGAGAGAAGTAGTAGGGTATGTGATGGGATGAGCTGTCGTTTTGATTGCATTGCATTAGAAATATATGTATATGGTCTCAGGTTAGCTGTGTCTGGCCTCTGCATGCCCTGAATTGCAATTCCCTTTTTGATTGCCCTGTTGCTTTGTCATCTCCTAGGTCCACTCTTGTTATTTACCCCCCTTTTCTTTCCCTGTTTTGGGTCCACCTACTTGTAGCATTTTCACTGCAATTGTGCAGGAGAGAGAGAGAGTGAGAGAGAGAGAGAGAGAGAGAGAGGCTATTTGGTCCAGGATGGTGGACTAAAAAAGCAGTACACCACCAGCATTAAGGGCTGTTTTCTGCTTAGATAGGCTGAATGCACAGGAGAATTCTTGTAATACCCCAAATTTTCTTGATTGTATTATATTCATATTAAAAAAGTCAGAGATTTTCCGTTTTTCCCGATGAATAAGAAGGATGATCACCACAATTAATTTTCCACTAAAACAAAAACCGTCACTCATTTTGACCGTTTCTTCCTTGGACCAAAGAATTGAACCTCGAATCACTAGAAACACCGGTCTGAACCCTTACCTATGAACCAACCTATACTTGAACTGGTCCAAAACCTACCCAAACAGCCCACTATAAGCAAGTACCGGTTTAACCGGTTACACACACATGCTAAGCCGGTTCACCCTCTTATTGAATACAACTCACCACATTTTTTTTAAATCCCTATGTGAGCCATCCCAAATCCTTGTAACCATGGTTGTTGAACCAACCCAAATCCTTGTAACCATGCATTAACAACCATGAATAAACCGGTTCAATTAAAGACCAAGGCTCCACTAACTCTTGATATGACCAAACCCATGCAAAGGTGGATGGCACCACTCATACGCAAGTTTAGATATAACAGATATATCAACCCATGATCACATATACACCGACTTAGTCACATTGTAATGAATTGTGCCATTACCTGATATACCACCTTGCGCTTCATGCACCATCTCGTCATGACATCTGGCCTTGCACACACTTCATAAAATGCTGAAATCCTTATGTTTGCTATAGATAGTTCGAGCAACTTAGAGAGTTAGCCAGAAAAAAATAAAACAAAAACAAACTGAGAGAAATAGAGAAGAAAGAAGAGTGAACTTCAGGTCGAGCTTCCCAGAGACATTCTAAGGTAAGAAACCACTCCCCCCCACCTCCCTCATCATAAACCCAGTCGAATAGTGGAGTACCTGTGGCTGAAAACCCAGAAAACCGAAGAGAGAGAGAGAGAGAGAGAGAGAGAGAGAGAGAGAGAGAGAGAGAGAGAGTTTATCCTCGATGCACTTGGCCGTGGCAAGAGAGATAGGGGCTGGGGGGACTATTGCAGCAGCCATGGAGTTTCTCAAGGACACCTATAAGTGTGCCAAAGAGACCCAAAGCCTCTGTATGTGCTCTGTCCAACTCTTGAAAGGGTGTTTCACCAGAAAATCTACCCAGAAACGTGGCTCCAGCCACCGTTGCCGACCGCACCATGTGGGGTCGACTCGTCTTGGGGTCAGGAACAAAACTCATGAAGGGCTCATAGTCTGAAAATGGAGGAAAGAAGGCCAAAATGGCAGTTGTAGGTCTGAACCATTAGGGTTCCGCCATGCAGTGGCCATTTCAGGCTCTGTCCGGCCACGTCCGGCCACCGTTGGTCGAGCTTTGGCAATGGGTGTGAAGCCTAGGACCTTACTAACACTTGGAGCTCGCATTCATGGCTAGAAGTACCAGTGGTTGGCCGAAAAATCGAGCACGAAGGCACCCAGTCGTGGTGGGAGGAAGAAGAAGGTTGTGCCTTCCTCCCCAAGGCGTAGTTGGTGGCGCATGTGGGCGCGTCTCACCATATTTGGCTCAGAAATTTTTATGGCCATCCTATTATCATCTAAACATCTTACCCTCAAAATTTCAGACCTTGAGGACTTCCTTGTGAATTATCATGAATTTATTTTTATGTTTGGCATGGAAATTCATAGAAAATAAAGGAGATATGAAAACATTCTAGAATTTTACCAGAAAATCCCTAAAAATATAGGGGATATAGATATAGGACAGTAGGCTTAGTAGCTATCCTGGATAAGAATTTTAGAATATCTCCTATTCCGAGCCATCGAGCGATTTTGTTCCTACCAAAGATGTGTACCACCCAAGATATTGACTATTTATGATACCACACTACTAACAGTCTAATTTACTTAGGAAAAATATATATGAAAAATAGATATCTAATTCTTGTGATATGAATAGAAAACATTTGAAGAATCGGATCAAATCTTCTACACACATACTAGCAGGGTAGGAAACTGTGCATTCTCTAAGATACATGCTTATTTTATTCTATATTAAATGTTCAGTTACATACTTATTTGATTATGTCCCTTTCTATTCAAATGCTTGGTTTAAATACTAAAAGTTATATCCTGTTTAATTATATTGCATGCTTTGCAAAAGTGCATTTCATGTATAATGGCATCACTGGGGAGAAATAAGGGGGGAATAACCGGATAAATGGAAAAACCCCGGGTTTATATCATGGGTAACTGCTGATCAACTGGTATCGAAGTTACCACGAATCAGTATTCATTAACTTGATATGGGCTAGATAATCATAGGTGAGCCCTTACTAAACTTGAAGAGGAGTGTCAAGGGTGGGCCCACTGGGCTTGATGATGCCCCAGGCAAGACATACTTGTAGGATCCTAGTGATGATAAAAAGAAACGGGTATATATGCATGTCACAGCATTAATTTACTATACTACATTTTGAACTTTTGTCTTATGGAGTCATGGTATTTTTATTGGGCTTCGCAGCTCACTCCTATCTTATGGGACAAATGTTCAAGAAATGAGGTATCAGCTGGATTCTAAGGAAATGATTACGAGAAATGAACCACACGGTTCAGTTGAAAATTTGCTTAAATGTTTGGTTTGGATTGTACATAAAATAAAACAATGGACCTCAACTATAAGAATAATGTTCTTCAGATATAATAATCATTTTGGAAGTATGTAGATGATGTACCTTTAACTATTAAACCCCTGGTCCTAATCTAGTGGGTAAAATGGGTTGTGACAATTCCTGTCTTTACTCAGTTCTCATAGTACCACCACTGTTATAAAGCCTTGGGTTAGCTGGGTTCTTGCTCTTCTCTTTCAATACTTGGCTACGAGCCAGCAGACTCACCATGTTAGAAGCACATATAATTAACAAAATGGCAAGTGGAAGAGGAAAATACAGTAAAAAAAATATAAGAAAGACAGAAAGCATGAAACGATTAAGAATTAATTGCAAAACTTAATAGTAATTGTAAGTGGAATTTTTAGAAAGACTTGATTCAATACGCGAACTAAATTGAGTACGAACTATATATAAAAGAATAAGACAATGAGAATGCGTCGACCCTCTTTCGGTCGATGGCACTCCGATGATTAAGTTAGCAAGCTTAATCATAATGAATTGAATAAAAAACTCTTAATTAAAATCCAAGTGTACGTACCTTGCTTCTTTGTTGTATGGTGTTGATGAGAATGCAAATGTCATATTTTTCTCCCTTAATGTTTAATCTTTTATATTTATTTGGTATCTAAAGATACTCACTATTCTTATATTTTTGACTTAGGGTGCTATAGAATGCCCAGGAAGAAGATCCTAGCTTAAAAGTGGTGAATTCGCGCGAGAGTAGAAGCAGCGTTCGAACGGTCCCAAGAGGCGTTCGAACGACTGAGTATGCATTTGAACGCTACGTCAAATGGATATGTGTCAAGTTCAGGTTTGAAGAGCGTTCGAAAGATTCAGAGAGCAGGTTTTACCATTCGAAGTGCGTTCGACGCACCGTTCGAATGGTAGTCCTATGCGTTCGAACAGTGGTAAGGGCGTTCGAACGGTCGTGTGCAACTGCAGAATTTTAAAAGCCTATAAAAGCTGGGACTGTTTTGTTTTTAGGGTTGTTTGCTTTTTTCATATTATTCAAGGTCATTATTTGAGTTGTTTTCATGGTCCTGCGTGGCTAAACTCTGAATCTTGGTCAAAGGAGATAGAAACCTCAGAATTAATAATAAACTATGAGATCTAATTTGTTTTCATTATTCAATTTATGCTTCAAGTATCAGATATTCTTCTGTGCATATTTTCATGATTGTCTTGTTTAATCGCTAGGAGGAGAACTAGTTTATTAATCATTGCAATATACTGCTAAGTTAGATATCAAATCTATAATTATTTGATTCCTCTGATTTGTGAAGCAACTGAGATTTAATGATTTAATACGTCGAGAATTATTATATCTTAGGAAGGGCGTTCGACTAAATTAAATGCAACTGCGTGTGCTTGTGTTGTTTAGTTTCATCAATCTCTCTAATTCTTAAGGCTGCTGCTAGATTAAACCTTGTGTGCTTTTCTTGGGTTGTTTAATAGTTAGGGTTAATCAGATCGCTTGTTTCTGATTAACTACAACTAAGGAGATATAGGAAAATAGTTCCAACGGTGAATATTCAAAGAGTGAATTGATATGCTCGCATCGATGATCAGTTATAAATTCTGATGGTAGATGTTGACCTAGACCAAGGTTTGTTCTTCTGATTGATTTCAATACTTTAATCTGAATTGTTTCATAGTTGTGATTGTTAAAATAGTTTTCATTATATCCAAAACCCCCCTTCTTTGTTCACATAGCATAAAATGAGACTAAATACTCTCCGTGGGAACGATCCTTACTTGCACTACTACATATTTGTTTTTCGGGTATCGGTTTAATTTTGGGTGCCCGCGACAGCACACCAAATTTTGGCGCCGTTGCCGGAG
>CM065391.1:11900000-12135000 GCA_033060915.1 Euryodendron excelsum | reverse complement strand
AACTCTGAAAAATATCATTTTATGGTTGAACAAGGTATAGTGTTAGGTCATGTTGTTTCATCTAGGAGAATTGAGGTCGATAAAGCTAAATTTGACATTATTCAATCTTTACCTTATCTCACTAGTGTGCGGGAAGTTCGTTCTTTTCTTGGACATGCAGGTTTTTACTGAAGATTCATCAAGGACTTCTCCAAAATAGCATCACCCCTATACAAGTTACTATAAAAGGACGTGGCTTTGAGTTCAATGAAGTATGTAAAAAGGTGTTTGATAAGCTAAAGGAACTATTGACTTCTACCCCAGTTATCCAACCTCCTGACTGGTGCGTTCCTTTCAAGATAATGTGCGACGCAAGTGATTATGCAGTAGGCGCTGTCTTAGGTTAAAGAATTGGAAAAGCGTCTCATGCCATTTATTATGCTTCCAGAACTTTGAATGATGCTTAGAGAAATTATACTACTACTGAAAAAGAACTTTTAGTTGTTGTTTTTGCTTTAGAAAAGTTTCGATCTTATTTACTTGGTACTAAAGTCATTGTTTACTCTGATTATGCAGTTTTTCATTATTTGATGATGAAGAAAGAGGCAAAACCAAGATTAATTAGATGGATACTTCTTTTGAGTGATTTTGATTTGGAGATCAAAGATAAAAGAGGGACAAAAAATCGTGTCGCTGACCATTTGAGTCGTTTAGTTATGTCAAGGATGAACTTCATGTGCAGGAAACATTCCTTGATGAACAATTGTTCTCCGCAAGTCTGACATTACCTTGGGATGCAAATATTGTAAATTATTTGGTTACTAACATACTACCTATTGGTTTGTCTAAGGCTCAAAGAGATAAGATCAAGAATGGTGCCAAATACTATGCGTGGGATGACGCATACTTGTGGAAGCATTGTGCGGATCAATTGATCAGAAGGTGCGTTCTTGAAAATAAAATCATGTCTATTTTAACCTTTTTTCATTCTTATGCTTGTGGAGGTCACTTTGGAGCCAAGAGAACAGCAAGAAAAGTGCTAGAATGTGGTTTCTATTGGCCATCTCTATTTCGAGATTCATATTCTTATTGTAAGTCATGCGATCCTTGTCAAAAGACAGGTAATATATCCCACAGGAATGAGATGCCACAAAATCCTATACTATTTTGTGAAATTTTTGATGTTTGGGGCATTGATTTCGTGGGACCATTTCCTATATCTTTCAGTTATGTTTATATCTTGCTTACTATTGATTATGTCTTGAAATGGGTGGAAGCTAAAGCCACCAGGACTGATGATTCTAAAGTTGTTGCAGATTTTATCAAGTCTAACATATTCTCCAGGTTTGGAATTCCAAGAGCTCTAATAAGTTATCGAGGCACTCACTTTTGCAATCAGACTGTGGCAACATTGTTGAGAAAGTACCATGTAACGCACAAGGTGTCAACTTCATATCATCTGCAAACTAGTGGACAAGCGGAAGTGTCAAATCGAGAGATCAAGTCCATTAATGAAAAGATGGTCAATCCAAGTAGAAAAGATTGGAGTTTGCGATTGGATGATGCTTTGTGGGCGTACAGGACTGCATATAAAATGTCCATTGGTATGTCACCTTATTGATTGGTATTTGAAAAACCGTGCCACCTTCCAGTTGAGCTAGAACACAAAGCTTATTGGGCTATCAAGAGTTTTAACATGAAAATGGATGAAAGTGGAGAACAAAGGAAATTGCAACTCTATGAGTTGGAGGAAATTCGCAATGATGCCTATGAGAGTGCAAGGATTTACAAGAAAAAAACGAAGGCTTTTCGTGACAAGATGATTTCCAGGAAGGAGTTTAAAGTTAGTCAAAAAGTCCTTCTATACCAGTCCCGGCTCCGTTTGTTTCCAAGTAAGTTAAATTCTCGTTGGATTGGACCTTTTCTCGTTACTAATGTTTTTCCTCATTATTGTGAACCCACATTACAAGCTTTAAACCCAAAAACAATAATGCCTTTACCCAAGCCGTAGAGCTAGTTGAGTATTGTTCATCCTTATGATATGTATGGGTGCGCGAGAAATAAGTGTGGGAGTGTACGGAATTGTGGTAGGGCTATGGTTGGTGAAAAGAAACATGTTTTCATTCTCAATTCATGAGTTCCATTGTTGATGTAATTTTGAAAGAGAAAAAAGAAAAAAAGAGGAGAGAAAAAAGGAAGAAAAAAGAAAAGGGAAGTGATGGAGGAAATTGCTTTTAATGTTACAAATTATTCATGTTCATAATCCCTCTTAAAATTCTAAGAAATAGGTTTGTTTATATGGGATTTATACAAAGATAGAAGCTGTTGAATGGAGTGACTGGTTTTACATGTTTTATATATTCGAAATTGAGTTGATTCATTTTTGCTCCACTAGTTTCGATGACTCTTGAACTAAATTCCCAAAAATTTTTCACCTTGACCCTAAATCCCGTTATAACCCTTGAAAAGTCCTTATGATTCATGTTATGTATGTGATCTTAGTGGTGGAGAATGAGAAGAGATGCAAGCCTATAGTAGATCATTTTCATTGGAATGAATTTGAGTGATACACATACCCTTTAATTACATGAGAGTCGAGTGTTTATTTCCGTGAGGGTCTACCTATTCAGTTTATTCCATCTTCGAGTGGAAGTGCTTGCTAAGTGATTGTGAGTTGTTCAAGAATGTTGTTCATGATATGTTATGAGTTTTGAGGAGTTTGGTTGTTCTTTGTTGAGACTTTGATATCTCAGGAAAGTGAGTTTGAGTTTTTTCCAAGGACGAGCAAATGCTAAGTGTAGGGGAATTTGATGAGAATCAAATGTCATATTTTTCTCCCTTAATGTTTAATCTTTTATACTTATTTGGTACCTAAGGATACTCACTATTCTTATATTTTGACTTAGGGTGCTATAGAATGTCCAGGAAGAAGATCCTAGCTCAAAAGTGGTGAATTCGCGTGAGATTAGAACCAGCGTTCGAAGAAGCGTTCGAACGGTCCCAAGAGGCGTTCGAACGGCTGAGTATGCATTCGAACGCTATGTCAAACGGATACACGTCAAGTTCAAGTTCAAAGAGCATTTGAAAGATTCAGAGAGTAGGTTTTACAGTTCGAAGTGCGTTCGACGCACCGTTCGAACGGTGGTAAGGGCGTTCGAACGGTCGTGCGCAGCTGCAGAATTTCAGAAGCCTATAAAAGCTGGGACTGTTTTGTTTTTAGGGTTGTTGACGTTTTTCATATTATTTAAGGTCATTATTTGAGTTGTTTTCATGGCCCTGCGTGGCTAAACTCTGAACCTTGGTCAAAGGAAACAGAAATCTCGAAATTAATAATAAACTGTGAAATCTAATTTGTTTTCATTATTCAATTTATGTTTTGAGTATCAGATGTTCTTCTGTGCATATTTTCATAATTGTCTTGTTTAATTGCTAGGAGGCCTACTAGTATATTAATCATTGCAATCTACTGCTGAGTTAGATATTAAATTCGTAATTGTTTGATTCCTCTTATTTGTGAAGCAATTGAGATTTAATGATTTACTGTGTTGGGAATTATTATATCTTGGGAAGGGCGTTCGACTAAATTAAATGCAACTGCTGATGCTTGTGTTGTTTAGTTTCATCGATCTCTTTAATTCTTAAGGCTACTGCTAGATTAAAGCTTGTGTGCTTTTCCTACGTTGTTTAATAGTTAGGGTTAATCAGATCGCTTGTTTCTGATTAACTACAACTAAGGAGAGATAGGAAAATAGTTCCAACAGTGAATATTCAAAGAGTGAATTGATATGCTCGCATCGATAATCAGTTGTAAATTCCGATGGTGGATGTTGACCTAGACCAAGGTTTGTTCTTCTGATTGATTTCAATACTTTAATCTGAATTGTTTCGTAGTTGTGATTGTTAAAATAGTTTTCATTACATCTAAAACCCCCCTTCTTTGTTCACATTGCATAAAATGAGACTAAACACTCTCTATGGGAACGATCCTTGCTTGCACTGCTACATATTTGTTTTTGGGTATTAGTTTTATTTTTGGGTGCCCACGACAGCACACCAGGTGTATTTATAGGTTTCAAAGGTCCCATTCTATCTAGGAATGCTATTCAATCTCCTTCTAGGAGTCTACCGCCCTTGGGTCAGTCTATGGATGGTTTGAATTTATCTTTAAGTGTCCTTGTCTAGATCGGCATGGGACTGTTGCCCTTTAAACTTGTCTGTTTCATCTTTTGGGATTAATTCACCTTGTCAGGCCTATCCTTATTAGATTGGGCTAGACATATTTATTATCTAAGCTTTCTAAGTTATTCGGCCCACAATTTCCCTCGAACCCTTGCACCTTGTTTGGCCGAGCCAAGGGGGTAAGGGCTGGACATTTGCTTTAATGAGGGCATTATTTCGAGCTATGGGTCAGTGCAATGATAAGTCATATATGTGTGACACGTGGTAGTCCTGGTTTCACTGACGTACGAGGAAATAACTGCCAAAGTGATGGTTCCGCTCTGCTATCATTACTTCGTCGCCTCACAGTCCCTAAACCGACAGTGTGCCTTGGTATAAAGACCGGTGGCGCTAGTTTAGAGCTTGTCTTTGCTCGAGAAGATAACATTTAGAGGGGATGCCGATCAGGCTCACTATAATTCCTCAAGTCCTTTTCTCTCTATTTTCCTTTTCTGTACTTTTTCACGTGATGGCTGCGAGCCTTAGGAAGATGCTTAGTTCCCTCGAGGCTGTTACCACCTTTAAGGTGAGGTATCAATTTCCTGAAGGGGTAGATATCAACTGGCTAAGGCGAGTGAGTGCACCCTATATGAGATCAATAAGGGCATGCCTTTCCCCTTAATTGCCATAGTAGAGGGTAGATTTAGGTTCCCTCTCCACCTATTCCTTCTCAAGTTTCTAAACCACTACATGGTTTCTCCTGTCTAATTAACCTCGAATGTCTTTAGAATCGTTATAGGTATTGTAGAACTAAACTGGATCCTCAATATAATATTGGTATTTGGGAATTTGATTGCTGCTACATCCCTGTTCCAGTGAATGGTGACTACATGAGATATTACTTCAGAACACGGGACTGCAGCAAGGAGATAGTCCAGGTCCTTCCTAGCTCGGGTAAGGATGTGGACGATGTGATGGTGTGGCTAACGTTGCCATGGGAATTTGAGAATATCCCTAAAAACCAAAGACCGACATTGCATTGCCTTAGGGTTCCTTATGAAATAGGTTTACACTGATCTTTCTTTGCTCTTTTGTACAAAATTGTGCCTACTAATACCAAATCATGATCACTTCTGTGTTTCAACCACTTTCTGTAAAAGAAACAAAAAGAAAGAACACCTCGGGTTGGAGATATCATCTCTAAAGAAACTTTGGAAGTACAAAGGTGAAGGTCGGCAGGCAGGAGTGGGTAGAGCAGTGCACATTCTACTACGATACTTATTACGCTACAAATCATTTACAAGGACATTAAGGGTTTTTGCTAAAGTCATAGCCACATTAAAACGGGAGGCCGCTGCTGGCAAAGATGAGGAAATCCTTGAAGCCATTGTGATTCCTAACTTGCCTAAGCCAAACCCAGTTACAGTTGCTATCCCTGTTGTTACAAATTAGGGGCACCCAAGCCCTATCGAAGATGAATCGGGGTCATCATTTTGGTCACCCCTCAAAGCACTATATCCTCCACTTGAGCTACCGAGGTCAATTCCTTTTTCATCACCATCATCATCATCGTCTTTTTGGCCAAACATCTCGAGATCATCATCTAAATCCACACCATATATGGTCCTAGACCGCCGAGTTAGCAGAGGACAGAAGCAACTACTTTTTTCAAATTCTGAAGTAGAAGCCAACTAAGATAACTTGTAAAAGAGGAGCCTAAGGGAGATGATGATTAAGAGAATGGCTACGAGAGGTCATCCTAATTGCAGACTAGAGGATACTGCAGCTTCTCCTCTAGTGCCATCAGTTGTCCCTTCGGCGAACAAATAAACAGGCAAGACGGCAAAGAAAAGACCAACGAGCAAAGATGTGCCAGAGGCGCTAAAAGCTAAGAAGTCGAAGTCGATGTCGGTGAGCTCTGTTGCACCGTTTGTCAATGTCGTGGTCATTCAGCTGGATATCTCTGGTCGCTCGATGACCTCCTTGGACTCTATGATCAATGATGCCACAGTGGCTATGAGGATGCTTTAGAGTGCCATTCAACGTACTGATAAAAAGTTGTTGACTAAAGCTAGTAATGGGACGATCTTTTTAGGAGCGATGCATAACAGTCTAGTGGTAAGACCATTCTCTGTTTTTTTTTTTTTGAGCCCTCCCTATTTGCATTTAGGTTTATGCTATGAATAGTTATCTGTGTTTTCAAGGCTCGCTTCAAGCACTAAAGGCTATGAACCGGTTCTGAACTTTGGAAGCCAAGCATGAGGTATTGATTAAGAAGCCTGGTGAGCTGAAGACCAAGTGGACCGCAGCAAAATAAGGAAAGCTCGCGGCAGCAAAAGGGCTAGAGAAAAACAAAATGGCTCTCAATCTAGCTCTTGTCGACATTGAGAAGAGAAAGAAGGAGTTGGCAAAGTCGGAGAAGCTGAATGCTAAACTGAGGGGTGACATTAAGAAGCTGAAAACTAAATCCAAGGTTAAAGTTGAAGCAAGTTTCTAGAAAGGCTATGAAGAGGCTGGGGAGGAATATGCTTAGCAAATGGTTGACCTATTGAACTCAATTTTTATTGAAGGCTGGTCAGCCGCCTTAAAGAAGATAAAGGTTGAGTCGTCCTTGCCACTTTGGTCGAACATTCCTAGTTACTACCCTGGGACTACCGAAGATGTTGCTGATGTAGCAAATTTTGCCAATATTGTTGCTGCCGAAGTCACCAACTTGACAGTTCCCCCTCCAGCACTAGTAGTGGTTGAGATTACTAGTGTCACGAAAGTTGCTATCGGCAATGCTGCCCCTCCAGCTCCATAGGTTGTTGTGATCATTGCTGGTGTGATTGAGGTCGTCCCTGCCTCGTTCGATCTCTCTACTGATCTAGCCCCCTAGAGATAGGGCACTTTTTCTTGTTTTGAACTCTTTTTTAATCTTTGGGACCCTTTATTTGTAAAAAGCTTTCTTGGATTTAAACGAACTTCGTTTCTACTTCATTATCTGCTGCTCTTTATACTTGAGTATTTTATATAACTTTTGGCCATTCTTGGGTCGACTTGTCTAATTTAGGCAGGGCCAAGGCCTTCATTTGAATTTTTGCTGAGTTTGGCCTTCATTGGCCGACCTGTTTAACTTATGCAAGACTAAGGTATTATACTTAGTTCTTATTTTGGCATTCGTTGGTCGACCTTCCCAACTTGAACAGGACCAAGTTTTTACACTTGGTTTTGTTTTGGCCTTCATTGACTGACATGCCCAACTTGGACAGGACCAAGTTTTTACAATTGCTTTTCGTTTTGGCCTTCGTTGGTCAACCTGCCCAACTTGGATAAGACCAAGGTTTTACCCCTGGTTTTTGTTTTGCTTTCGTTGGTTCTTCTCTCTTAGAATGGGTTCGAACATAAAAGTCTTCGAGTAACCACTAATTTATTGAGAATAAAGCAAAAAATCTTTAATAATAAACCAAATTCTAATAGTTTTTCTAAGTCAACTTTCTACTGATAGAATTCTTGAGATTGTTTGTGTTCCAAGGTTGGGGGAGCTGGCGCCTTTCTTCGATAATCTTTAGCCGGTATGCCCCCACGCTGACTTAGGATGCAACTGTAATATCACGAATCTCTATTATCTATTTTAATGTGAATTTCCTAAATTACGTATTATTTAATGAGCTATTAGGTCAAAATGACCAATGATAATGCATGTTGTAGCATATATGTTATGTGCGAGATACATGGGATTAATTTCCGTGGGTGTCTTTTAGACACACACACACACACACACCTGCTGAATGAAGAGAAAAGAAGAAAGATAGAAGAAGAGCAAGTGAAGAGAGGGAGAAGAGGAGGAAGAAGATTGGAGGATCTCAATCCAAGCTAGAAGAAGCCATTATTAAAGCTTGAGGGAACTTAGAAGAAAGGTATGAATCTTAATCTCTTGTACATATAAATACATATGTGTTGTTGTGTTTGAAGATTCTTTTGAGTCCCATTTGGTTAGGTTTTAAGGGCTTGTAAGCATATGTAGATGGATTAAGAGTTGGGGTTGAAAACCCCCAAATTTGTATATGTTGGGTTTGAGATTTCAAACCCTAGATCCCTTTGATTGCCTTGTTTATTTTGCCCAATTTTGAGATATTGTAGTCTTCTTGGGTGAATCTTTGAAATGTAGAAGCATCGGTAGAGTTTGGGAGAGGTTTGGTTGAGTTTGGGGTGAGAAAAACCCATTTTCTTCACATCAGTTGCAGGCCTAGCACCCCAATGTGTGCCCTAGCATGCCTGATGGCACGGGTCCTTAGCCAGCTTTGACACTGTTTAGTTAAATGGGCATAACTTGTTCTAGAAAATTCAGATTGATGCAACGTTTGAAGCGTTGGAAAGTAGACTCATAGAACTTTCTACATACATAAAGTTTGTACTACAATTTTTTATATATTGAGAGATATTAAATTTTAAAGTTGACTCAAAATTTCTATCAGCAACATTGTTTTTTAGAATTTTAGTCCATTTTTTATGGGACATAACTTCTTTATCCGAAAGTATATTTAACCCATGACCTATCAAATTAAAGATCTTTAAGCCTATTTTCAAGTGAAATTGACCTAGAATATAGTCTTATTTTCTGATGAGAATCAGATGCAATGAAGGAATCGGTGTTCATGAATTCATATTTTAAATCTCAACTTTTATGTTCTTGCATTACATCGGAGTCTTGTGTTTGATGCTTCTATGTACTCTATGTGTAGGAACACCCTTGTTTAGCAGTAATCATCAGGGATAAAGGTGAGTAACGATATGCCATGAGTAAAACCCTATTACTTTCCAAACGTTTTAAGTTCAACTACATATCATGCAATGTTTTTCAAATGTTTTCAATGTTTCAATGTTTATGTTCAAGTATAAATGTCATACCTTGAAATGCATGAAAGCTATACTTATTTTATGAATCGAAACTCATGGACTACAATGTTTAAATGAAAGAGATGCAAAGTTTCCAATGTACGGTGCCTACTCGAGATCTTTTCGTGGCAAGGCCTTAAACTCACCCGATAGTCCTACGGTAGGGGACGTGAAATAAATTATCGACATGTTGGGAGACGTCCCTTGGTCTAAAGAGCCTATGTGTGACCTAAGAGGGTTACTATTGAGCCTAGTTCATATGTCAAGTTGTAGCACACTTATGCTTTTAGAACAAGAATCAAGATATGTTCAAATGCTTATGACAAGTTATTTTGTTATGCTTTATCATGAACAAAGATATGCTACATCTCTCTTTTATGATACCATATTATAAAACAATAGAATATTTCAATATGATGCTTATGCCATCTATGATTTCAAACTTATACGTTTACCCTTTTCAAGTTCATGCTCTATATACATAAATATTTATCTATTGTTTTATATATTAGATATAAATGCTAGTCCATGATATTTTCATACTCATGCATCATTGTTATTCACTAAGTATTAGCTTACGTTTTCTAAAATATTTTTAGATAGGCAATCCAGAAGGCCCTAGGAGGGGGCCATATGTGGATTTTGAGCTACGGCCCACGGGTCTATTTTTATGTTATGTGTATTTGGGTTGGACCCTAATGTTTTGTAATATTATAAATGATATAATTGTGGCGGCCTCAAATAGGCTTATATATACGTTTATGTTTTGGATTAGGTACAGCTCTGCCATGTATGACACAAGTTATGTTTTAAACTATAAAAATCCTATTTTCGCAATTATATATCATTTTAAATGATTATGCACAAGTGTTCAACCGGTTTATGTAATGCAGCCTTAGGTAGCCTTTCTACTGGCTGGTCATGTATCCTAAATCCACATAGGCCGGGTTTTAGGGTGTGATAGCGTGGTGTCAGAGTTATAGGTTGACACTGTAAGATTGTGTCAAGTCCAGATATAATTCTAGGTTGACTTGTATATGTGCTATATATATATGTATATGTATGCTACGTGTATAACAACGTGCTAAGGTGTATTACATATCGTAATATATTATGTGCTTGACAGTATGTTTGATTACGTAGAGCTAATCATACTGCCAAAAGGAAGAGGTTGTAGAGGAGTTAGAGAGCTCGAAGACCGTATGGATCGTATTGAGAGGATCTTGGCTGGGCTTGTTCAAGTGGCCCAAGATGCTCATAGTAACACCACCAACATGCTAGAGTTTCTTGTGGCTCAAGCACCAAGGGGGAAGCGGTGGCCCGTGTCACCATTAAACAGTTTTAGCAGTTGAAGTCTCGACCTTTCATGGGACTCCCAATCCCATGGCCACAGAGTCTTGGCTTTGGGAATTGAGAGGGTGTTCGAAGTGTTGCCTTGCACGGATGAGCAAAAGGTGATTTTTTCCACCTTTACCTTTGACGGTGTTGCATTAGTCTGGTGAACACTGAAGAAGGCAGCGGAGCCACAATGGTTGTGGCCTAGATTCTTGGAAGTTTTAAATGAGGAATATTTTTCCAAGACTGTTAGAGATCTGAAAACCACTGAGTTCCTTAGTTTGATGCAAGGAGATATGACGATAGTAGAGTATAATGCCAAGTTCATTGAGTTGCCACGATATGCCCCGCACATTGTATCATCAGAGAACCGCAAGGCAAGGAAGTTTAAGACGAGATTACGATGGAACATTTGTAGCAAAGTGGATATCTTTTGACTTGAGACTCATCAAGAAGTTGTGCAACGGGCTGTGATTACTGAGAGGGCCTTTACTGAAGCGACTCAATATCAAAAGAAACATAAGAAGAGAATTGGAGGTGACCAAAATAGAGGACAAAGTTTAAAGAGACAAAGTTCGGGATCTTCTAGTGAGAATTCATCTATACCAGGGGAAAACAAGAGGGGCAGAGGTGACGGCACGACCAATAAAACACCGACAAGCTCTACTTGTTAGAAGAAGCATTAGGGCACATGTCTTTTGGGAAGCAGAGCTTGTTATGGGTGCGGCCAAGTTGGGCACCAAGTGAAAGATTGTCTAAAGAAGAGTAAAGCACAAGGATTTGGGGCATTAGCATCAGCCTCGGTTCAGTAGTCTACGGCTAATAGGAGGAAAAATCAACCACGGTAAGGCTGAACTTTCACAGTTACCCCAAGAAACATCCCAGTTACCGACTCTTTAGTGTCAGGTATACTTCCTATTTGTAGTCGACCTGCACGCATCCTTATTGATTTCGGTTCCACACATTCATTTGTCTTATACCTTTTTGCTCAATACTTGTATACATCTCCAGTACCTTTTAATTATGTTTTAATTGTATCATTGCCATATGAGGATTCCATGTTATGTGATAGTATTTACAATTCTTGTGAGGATCTTATTAACGATGTGTCCATGTTTGTAAATCTTATACCTCTAGAAATGCATGACTTTGATGTCATCTTAGGAATGGATTGGTTGTCCTCTCATTGTGCTATCATTGATTATGAACTTAAACGAGTCGTGTTTCATTCTTCTACCCATTCGAGGCTTGTATTCGAGGGAGTTGGTATAATGCCTCCACCCTATCTCATTTCATCTATGCAAGCACGTCGTTTAATTCAAAAAGGAAATTGTTCATTCTTGTGTAGCGTTGTTGACACACACGTTTCCCTGCCATCCTTGGAAGATATCCATATTGTCCGAAAATTTCTCGATGTCTTCCTTGATGAGTTACCTGGTTGCTTAGTGGATTGGAAAATTCAGTTTAATTTTGATCTTAATATGGGTACTAGACCTATTTCCAAAGCTTCTTACTGTATGTCCCCTCTAGAGTTGAAAGAGTTGAAGGTTCAAATCCAAGACTTGTTGGAAAAAGGATTTATTTGTCCTAGTGTCTCACTTTGGGGTGCTCCCGTGTTATTTGAGAAAAAGAAAAATGGAACCATAAGATTGTGTATCGACTACCGGGAATTGAATAAGGTCACCATCAAGAACAAGTATCTATTGCCAAGGGTGGATGATTTATTTTATCAGCTTCAAAGTGTCCAAGTGTTTTCAAAGATTGACGTAAGGTCGAGTTATCACCAGCTAAAGGTCAAGGCTAACGATGTGGAGAAGATAACTTTTTGAACCAGATATGGTTACTATGAATTTCTGGTGATGCCATTCGGAGTTACTAATGCACCTGCTGCATTCATGGATTTGATGAATCGGGTTTTCAAACCCTTCCTTGATGATTTTGTTATTGTGTTTATTGATGATATTTTAGTATACTCTAAAAGTCTTGCAGATCAAGGGCACCACTTAGGGATGGTTCTCCAGACTCTACAAGATAGGAGGCTGTATACCAAATTGAAGAAGTGTGAATTTTGGCTACCGAGGGTGGCATTTTTGGGACACATCATCTGCATGGATAGAGTGTCCGTTGGGCAAAGAAAAACAAGTAAAAAATCAAATTAGCAACAGTAAATATGGTAAAAAATGTTATGATAAAATACTAAAAGAAAATTGGAAAATAGGATGCAATCCTCCTGGACTAAACAAGTCGTATAAGAAGAAAAGGTTTAAATGGAAACCTTGGAAAAAGAGAATAAATTTTTCAAAAAAGAAAAAGTATATTAGAAAAAGAAAATTTTCTAAAACACCAACCAAAAAAGGTTGTAAATGTTACATATGTAACGAAGAAGGACATTTGCACCAAATTGTCCTAAAAAGGGAAAAAGTGCAAAAAAGATGATAAAGGTTCTTGAAAAACAAGAACTAGAACTTCTATTCAGAGAAGAAATCTTTAATGTAGAAGAAATATTATATGAAGTAGAAAGTTCTGGAGAAGAAGAATATTTTTTCATGATGCAAGAAAAATCTGCAGCCTTATAAGAAAGTCCTGCAGAAGAAACAAAAATGTTGAAATTAGGAGATGTAATAGGTGAAGAACTTACCTTTACAGATGAACAATTAGAAGCATTGTCAAAAAGACAAGAAGTTAAAAAAAGAAGAAATTTATAAATTATCCAAGTTTAAAATATTCTCAGTCAGAGTTTTTAAACAATTTAGCAGAAATACAAATGCTAAATTATCATCTAAAGGAAAGGTAGACATCCCTAGTTTCAATAAAAGAAAAATTGCTAGATGGAAGAAAAAATATCCGGAAATAAGATATATCCATATAGGCTTAATTCAAATTAGAATTAATGCTTTATTTAGACAAGGAATAGATACTCTCATATTAACAGTTGTTTTAGATAATAGATTCTATGATCCTATTAACGCTTTAATAGGAGGAATGCAATTAAATCTTGTAAAAGTAGTAATATGGTTTAACATATGACCAAATTACTTTATCTCTATAAATGATCCTAACCTAGAAGATACGGTTAGAATCAGAATAAGGATAAGAGAATTAAATATGAAACCAGACTCTAATGATTTATCAATTCAGTGGAAAACGATCCATGAATTGACAAAATTACCAGAAGCTTCTACAAAATATTTAAACAAAAACATTGTAGAAATTTTTGAACCACGACCATTTGATATAGAAATTCAACCTAGGTTAATAAATTGGAAAGATTTAGAAATACCAAAAAATTGGTTATTATCTGAATTAACACCTGAAAACCATCAGGAAGAAATGATGGAAATACAAGCATTAGGAAGGAACTTATATTTTAATAATAAGTTGGCAAGAACAAGATCTACAAATATATGGAAAAAAGACTTTTCTGATCAAAATAATGATTGGGAAAAATTTTCAAAACTTAGTTTCAAAGAATCTAGAAACTTTGTTAAAGGCGAAACTAGTTCTAATCAATAATCAATCGCCATGAAAAATATTCAAGTACCTATAATGCCAGGAACGACCTATAGGAAGCAACTTGAAGAAAATAAATCAACTCATACTTATCACATTCAAACAAGAAGTGATGAAATAATCTTTTCTCCTAATCAAGGAAAAAAGAAATTTACGTATATTTTAGGAATATTTAATTTTGCAGGATATAAACCATATACCCTTAATATACTGGTTGACACTAGAGCCATCGTCTGTTCAGCCAGATGGAATGCAATTCCTTCTGAAAAATGGGTTTTAATGAAAAATCCAATTTTAGTCACAGGAATTGATAGTAATGATACCGCTATTCAACACAAAGTGAAAAATGTTGTAATTTGGTTAAATGATAAAAAATTCATTATACCAAAAGTTCTTTGTTTTCCCTTTATGCATGAAGATTTTCTCTTAGGCAATAATTTTATTACAATTATTTGCCCATGTATATTTATCCTAACTCTATTGGATTAACTCTCAAAATTGAGTTAATTGAAATTCTTCTCCTTCCTCAACATAAATATGTCTGTGACAAAGGTTTTGTGCCAGTCAAGCGTGGTGATATGACACCCATCATTTCCATAAATACGCTAGACGAGTTGCATTGGATCTATAAAATTTTAGAAGAAAATTTTAGTGAAGATCCTTTAAAACTATGGTTGAGAAGCCCTTGTTACTGTAGTCTTAAATTAAACAATCCAAATATAATTATTAGGATTAAACCAATGATCTATACTAGACAAGATATAGATGAATTTGATATACAAATCAATGAACTTCTAGAAAGGAGTTAATTGAAGAAACAATGAGTCATCATTCCAGCCCTGCTTTCATAGTTAGAACTTGGAGCAAAATTCGTAGAGGAAAGGCTAGAATGGTCATAAATTATAAAAGACTAAATGAGAACTTGGAATTCGATGGATATTTTATTTCACGAAAAGATATTTTGGTTAGCCAAATCGAAGGGTTAAAGATTTTTAGTAAATTCGATTGTAAATCGGGATATTGGCAACTCAAGCTTATGGAAGAGTCAAAACCATTGACTGCTTTTACTACTCCAAGAGGACATTATCAATGGAAAGTTATGCCTTTTGGATTAAACATAGCTCCACAACTTTTTCAAAGATGGATGTGTAAAATCTTTAAAGACTGTAAAGATTTTTGTGTACTATATATTGATGATATTTTAGTGTTCTAAAAAACAATGAAAAAACATAAAAAGCATTTGAAAATTTTATGTGAAAAATTCCAAAAACATGAAATAATTCTCTCTCCTAAAAAGATAGAAATAGAAAAAGAAAGTATAGAATTTTTGGGACTAGTTTTAAGCCAATCAGGTATAAAACTACAAGCACATATAATTATTAAAGTTAAAGATTTTTTGGAGGAAATCAAAGATCAAAAGCAATTACAAAGTTTTCTAGGACTTCTTAATTATGGAAGATCATTTATAAAAAATTTGTCCTAGTTAGAAACTCCTTTATTCGAACAATTGAAGAAAGGACAAGAATTTGGTTTGACTAATAGTGATACAAAATTAGTAAAAATAATAAAAGACAAAGTACTAAAAGTACCAGAAGTTTATTTTCCTAAATCTTTCTAATTTATTAACCTAGGTTGAATTTCTGTATCAAATGGTCGTGGTTCAAAAATTTCTACAATATTTTTGTTTAAATGTTTTGTAGAAGCTTCTGGTAATTTTGTCAATTCATGGATGGTTTTCCACTGAATTGATAAATCATTAGAGTCTGGTTTCATATTTAATCCTCTTGTCTTTATTCTGATTCTAACCGTATCTTCTAGGTTAGGATCATTTATAGAGATAAAGTAATTTGGTCATATATTAAACCATATTACTCCATTTACAAGATTTGATTGCATTCCTCCTATTAAAGCGTTAATAGGATCATAGAACCTATTATTTAAAACAACTGTTAATATAGGAGTATCTATTTCTTGTCTAAATAAAGCATTAATTCTGATTTGAATTAAGCCTATATGGATATATCTTATTTTTGAATATGTTTTTCTTCCATCTAGCAATTTTTCTTTTATCGAAAATAGGGATGTCTACCTTTCCTTCGGATGATAATTTAGTGTTTGTATTTCCGCTAAATTGTTTAAAAACTCTGACTGAGAATATTTTAAACTTGGATAATTTATAAATTTCTTCTTTTTTTAACTTCTTGTCTTTTTGACAATGCTTCTAATTGTTCTTCTGTAAAGGTAAGTTCTTCACCTATTACATCTCCAAATTTCAACATTTTTTGTTTCTTCTGCAGGACTTTCTTCTAAGGTTGCAGATTTTTCTTGCATCATGAAGAAATATTCTTCTTCTTCTTAACTTTCTACTTCATATAATATTTCTTCTACATCAGAGATTTCTTCTCCAAATAGAAGTTCTAGTTCTTATTCTTTAAGAACCTTTATCATCTTTTTTGCACTTCTTTCCCTTTTTAGGACAATTTGGTGCAAAACGTCCTTCTTCGTTACACACATAACATTTACAACCTTTTTTGGTTGGTGTTTTGGAAAATTTTCTTTTTCTAATATACTTTTTCTTTTTTGAAAAATTTGTTATGTTTTTCCAAGATTTCCATTTAAACCTTTTCTTCTTATACGACTTGTTTAGTCTAGAAGGATTACATCCTATTTTTTAATTTTCTTTTAGTATTTTATCACAACATTTTTTTACCATATTTACTGTTGCTAATTTGGTTTTTTACTTCCTTTTTGGCTTTTGCTGCTGAGCACTGATCTGCTATCAGTCTTAATACATAATTAATTCTAAAACCTAAATTATCCACTTTTTCCTATCTTTTTTAGATATTCGGGATAATTTTTATGGCTCATTTCATCCCAAGGGCTAGGAAGTTTATGAAAAAACTGCTCTAACCAATATGTATTTCTAGGTGGTTCTACCAAGAAATAATATTTTTTATAAGTATTGCAATATTCTTCGAATTGACAAATATTGCATAATTCTAGTTTAGAAAGAACGTAATTTGCATCTTCTTGCAAAATAGGTTCTCCTGCATAACCACATAAATTTTCTTTTATAATTTTGACAAACTCTTTTAGTATGTCATCCATGGTTTTGGAATTACTAAGAAGTGCCGCTTTTTGCGTTTTTCCTTCATCAGTTTTTTCTCACTGTTTTAATCATTGCAACACATCTCCTCGAAGCGTTGCAGCTATATAGTCCAAAAAATTTTCTTTTGTCCTATGATTTCTATAATTAGTAATTAGAATGGACAAAGATTGTGCCCAATCATCTATGATTCTTTCTTGATCTTTAAATTCTATATTGGTTAGATCAAAATATGTTCCGTTCTGAGCAACTGTTTGTTCATTCAGATCGTCTTTTCTAGTATATTGAGGACTAGGTTCCACACTTGTTGTGGGTTTAGTCTCTAATTTAAATTCTTTTGTTTCGTTTGTCTCTATCTCTTCTGTTGAATTATTATTTTCAAACAACTCTAGATCGATAGGTTGTTCTATCTTTCGTTTCTTGGATGACTCTCATGTGTTTAAAGGAGTGTTATCATTATTTTCATCATCAGTGTCAGTGTTTTCTTCAGAATCACTCACCACGTTGGCCACGTGGGTAATGGATGTGTCAGCTTCATCATTAGACAAGGAGATGTCCACATAATGAAAATGAGCTAATAATTCTTCATATTGTAAGGATGTTTCCCGTATCTGATGGAGAAGTTCATTACGTTCGTGAACTAACAAGTGGGGTTGTTTATATAAAGTTCTCCAATAATCAAGAATTTCGACCACAGTGTCATATTTAGGTTTATTATACTTTTCTGTTTGAAAAGTACAAATGTCATCAGTTCCATAGAATAATCTAGGGATTTTGTTATCTCCTGGATTGTTCATGCCTCTACATTTATTTATATTAACGTGATCTATTTTTGCTAGTAGATCTTCAATTTTTTCTTTGGTTTAATTTTTTAAGTCTAAGTGTACGACATGGCTAGGCTAAGTAATATTATTGTCTATTTTATTAACAGTAAACTCAATACTCTCTAGTTTACTTTCTACATAATTTTGGTTAATTTTTTGATTTTTATCTATTTTTCTAAACCAAGAAATTACAATATCCGTAATACTATTTGGACTACCACAAATATTACTATAAGTTTTTGATTTTTTATCTATATATAAAATATGTTTATATTCATCTTCGGATTTGTTTATCCAGTTACTTATATAGTCTATTTTTTCTACAAGTTCACTTGTCATCTTAGACTCCTGTTGGTACCTAAGACTTCCTATTCAATTATTTTTGGTGCCTAAAACCGATTCCTAAACTGCCTTAACCCTACACTTAAGCGAGCAGGCAAATACAAGATATGGGCTTTAAAATTTGAATAGGCATATAGGTTTTGCAATAGCTAAGAATGAAACAAGTTAACAAGGAAAATAAATAAACTGAATAAGTTAACTAAATAATCAAATGAGACAAAACTACAATAGTAATAACTATGCAAGATAAAGACTTTGCATAGACTTAAAACTAATAAGCTTTGAATTCATTTGTTTGAATTCATCACTTACGTAGCTTTCTAGCAAACATTGACTTAGAATAGGTTAATAGCATATTAAATAGTAACAAATAGTTATACTTACATATAGTTTCCTTCAAAACTACGGAGCTCTGATACCAAACACACAACAGGATCTTAATATACACAACAGAAGAGAGGTTTTTACAAGAAACACAACTGAGAGTTTTTTAATCTCACTGCTTCAAACTGAATACAAGGCTCCCTTTTATAGACAATCAGAGGAGTAAACGACAAGAAAAATTATTACAGCCTTATCTACTAACGCACAAGAAATCTTATCTTTTTGATTAGATTTTTATCTAATTCTAATAAATTTTGTCTAACTTTGAAATGAAAGACTTTATATTTGACATGTCTTTGCATGATTTGACTTTGGCTTTAATGATGACAAGAACTTTTTTTTTTTTTGTTGTTTCTCTCTTTCTAAAGAACTGACGTTCGAGCTTGTGCCAAGTGTCTTTGCGTGTGTTGGATAATTTTGCAGTCAATCAAAAGACACCTGTCTATTAGAATCTGACAAAATCTTGGATCAGAGAGTTGGTTTCTCCTATCCATGGGTCCACTACGCTTCAACTTTCATCGCATTTTCTAGATTGTGGTAGTAGACGCTATCTTCAGAGGGAGTTAATGTTGGTGTTTGTTCTGCTAATATCCAGTCCTCCTTCAGGCTATCTGCTTCTATTGTTAGTTCAATTGGCCAATCAAGATCTCTTCTTGTAGCTAATTTTGCTAAAAATTGTTCTGCTTCTCTTTGCTGAGATGCTGATCTTTCATAAGTAATGGGATGATTAGTTACAAGTAGGCGTTTCCCATTTGTAGCCATAAATGGTGGAGTTGCAGTTCCCTGAATTTGTCTTGCTGTTAGTGACAGTTTTAGCAAACTTCGAATCCAATAATCTTTAGGTATAATGGCATCAACTGGATATTAGGCTTCCATAAAATTTTTTTTGAACTCGGAATCCTCTGTAGCCTTCAGATACCAAATTTGATATGGTTGAAAGAATTTTTCTCTTTCACACCATCCAACTAAACATGCAATCTGAAAAGTAAAGTATTTGCTCCATTTGTAGCTTTTTGCTACATATGAAAGCATTGCTTTGATCATCATGAAAAACTTTATCCATTCTTCAGCAGCGAGAATTTGGAATATGACTTGATTAGTCATTCCCCATTCAATGTCTTCTTCAAACCATTGTTCATGGTTTATAAGTAAGGTTAACTTTGGAATATTATTAGTTAAATTAATATTATGCAAATTTCGAGAAAGAATCTGATTGATTTTCTCTTTTTGGTCTTCAATTTTCCATTGAATTTCTGTTTGGAAAATTTCAGTAGGAAGTATTTTTCTTGCTTTTTCATACAAGCAAATCCTTTTTATTTTTTGAAATACTGGATCAGTAAACTCATTTTCTATAAGATCAGCTAATTGAAGAAAATTGTTTATTTTTTCAAAACTAAATTCATCATTCCAATTCATTTGTTTAATGATTTGAAAACTTAGATTTTTAAATACATTGAGCTTTGCCGTTTGTTCAACAATCTTAATTGCTAATTTACTTATATGATGTCTAAACTCAACTTTATATTGGTCTCCCAAAATATGAGTTTTACAAACACCATTTAATTCATTATAAATTTTCTTTTTCAATTCCTAGATTGAAAAAAATTTTAATCTCAGATTTAACTTTGTTAGTTGAAGTTTGAGACATTAATTTTAAAAGTCCAGGAACTGTTTGATGCTCTTGCTAGGCTTGTGGAGCATCTATCATATTATCAAATGATCTAAAACACTGTATAGAATATCCATTGATTTGGGCATGGCAATCTAGCCAATTAGTATAGATTCTTGGTTGGAATCCCCTAAATATTACATATACCTTCTGGGGTTGAGAAGGTTTGTTGGGTCCTTTTACCTTTTTAGATATAGTGACCCAATCACCTTGGACTGACTTTTTACCTTTATCCATGATCTGTAAAAAATAATTCCACTTGATTAGTGGTCTTTTTATGGTTCCTACTAAGAAAATCTATAAGGAAATTATTAGTTTCTTTAATATGTTGAATTTCAAAGGAATATTCACTAATAGTATTATACCAAGTTAATCTTCTTTCTTTTATGTTATTTCTTTTGGTTATAAGGAAGTTTCTTACAGCTTGATTGTCTGTTCTGACAATAAAGTATTTAAGAGCTAAAAAGATATGAAATCTTTTAAGTGCTAGTTTTATAGCTAATAATTCTTTTTCAAAAATGAAAAAGAATTATATCATTGATCCTATTAACGCTTTAATAGGTGGAATGCAATCAAATCTGTAAATGGAGTAATATGGTTTAACATACGACCATATGTTTAAAAGACTAATCTTTTCCGTTGTGGATTGGCCAAGACCGATAAATGTGACCAAAGTTAGAAGTTTCATAAGTTTAGTTGGGTACTACTGAAGATTTGTGAGGGACTTTTTCAAGGTTGTAACTTTTTTAACGCAGCTCACTCGGAAGAAAACACAATTTGAATGGAACGAGAAGAGGGAATAGAGTTTCCAAGAATTGATAAATCAATTGGTGAACGCACCAATTCTAGCCTTGCCTTCTAGGACTGACGGGTTTTCCATCTACAGTAACAATTAGCATAAAGGACTGGGATGTGTGTTGATACAGCACGGCAAGGTGGTTGCATATGCCTCGAGACAGTTGAGACTACATGAGAAGAACTACCTGACCCATGATCTTGAATTAGCAGTTGTGGTGTTTGCTTTGAAGATTTGGCGCCACTATTCATACAGAGTCACATGTGAGATTTTCACCAACCATAAGAGTTTAAAGTATATTTTTAAACAGAAGGAGCTGAACATGAGACAGAGAAGATGGCTCAAGTTGATTAAGGACTACGGCGTTCTCATTCAGCACCCTACGGGCAAGGCCAATGTCATGGCTGATACCTTGAGCAGGAATACCGCCACCAACCTAGCATGCCTGGTTACGTCACAACGACCCTTGTTCATCAAATTGGAGAATGAGGAGATCGAGATTGTCGCGCCAGGCACAGATATGACGATCACCACCATAATCGTCCAACTAGCATTAATTGAGGTTATAAAGCAAACACAACCTAAAAATCCATACTTGTGGAAGGTTTATGAAGAGTTAGGAACATAACCGAAGCTCAACTTCACCTTGCAAAATGGAGCTCTAAAGTTCAAGTACCGCTTATATGTGCCAGACATAACCGAGGTCAAGAGTCGAGTTTTGGGGGAAGCTCACGGAGTCATGAAGATGTATCAAGATTTGAAGGAAACATTTTGGTGGCTAGGAATGAAGAGGGAGATAACTGAATTCATGACACAATGCCTACAGTGTCAATAAGTCAAGATAGAATATTAAAAACCAACAGGACTGCTGCAACCTCTACCGATACCAGAATGGCAGTGAGAGCATATCACCGTGGTTTTCGTTGTGGGATTGCCAAGATTGCCGTGGGGTTGTGATGCTATTTGGGTTATTATTGATCACCTCACTAAGTCTTCACATTTCTTGCCAGTGAAAACTATATACTTCTTATCGAAGTATGCGACCGTCTACAATCCAGAGATTATTTGGCTACACGGTACGCCAGTTTTGATAGTGTTAGATTAAGACTCGAGATTTGTGTCAAAATTTTGGAAGAGTTTGCAAAAGGCTTTAGGTACGGAATTGAAGTTTAGCACGACCTTTCATCCACAAACCAATGAGCAATCAGAAAGGACCATTCAGACCTTAGAAGACATGTTGTGGTTATATGTCCATGACTTTCAGGGAAGTTGGGAGGATCATCTGTCATTAGTGAAATTTGCCTACAATAACAGTTTCCACGCGAGCATTGGGATGGCACCTTATGAAGCGCTTTACAGGAGGAAGTGTAGATCTCCAATTTGTTGGGCCGAGGTCAGAGAGAGAAAGATTCTTGAGCCAGAGATTGTGTAACTGACCACTAACAAGATCAAGATAATTCAGCAACGACTGCAAATTGCTCAAAGTAGCCAAAAGAGTTATGCAGACGTGCGAAGTCGGGACTTAGAGTTTAAAGAAGGGAGTCACGTGTTCTTGAAGGTATCTCCTTTTAAGGGGATAAATCGTTTCAACAAGAAGAGAAAGCTTAGTCCAAGGTACATTGGACCATTTGAAGTTCTTGAATGAGTTAGACCCATTGCTTACCGTATTGCTCTCCCACTAGAACTTTTGTAAGTTCACGACGTTTTTCATGTTTCTATGCTACTGAGGTATGTTCACAACTCGACGCATGTGATTGATCACTATCCTTTGACCGTGAATGAAGATTTAAACTACGTTGAAAGGCCAATCAAGATTCTAGATCGTCGTGACCAAGTTCTTAAGAACAAGGTCATTCCACTGGTGCGAGTTTTATAGCAAAACCACACATGAGAGGAGTCTACATGGGAATGCAAAGATGAGATTCGAGAATGTTATCCCTTTTTGTTTGAATGATAGTTTGTATCAAGTTTGGGGACTAAACTTATTTAAAAGGGGAAGGATGTAATATCCCGAACCTCTATTATCTAGTTTAATGTGAATTTCTTAAATTTTGTATTATTTTAATGAGCACTTGGGTCAAAATGACCAATGGTAATGCATGTTATAGCATATGCCTTATGTGCGAGACACATGAGGTTAATTCCCATAGGTGTCTTTTAGACACACACACACCTCCCGAATAAAGAGGAAAGAAGAAGAAGAAAAGAAGAACAAGTAAAGAGAGGGAGAAGAGGAGGGGGAAGATTAGAGGATCTCAATCCAAGCAAGAAGAAGGCATTGTTGAAGCTTGAGGGAACTTAGAAGAAAGGTATGAACCCTAATCTCATTTACATGCAAATACATGTGTTGTTGTGTTTGGAGACTCTTTTGAATCCCATTTGGTTAGGTTTTGAGGGCTTGTAAGCATATATTGATAGATTGAGAGTTGGGGTTGAAAACCCCAAATTTGTATATCTTAGGTTTGAGATTTTAAACCCTAGATCCCTTTGATTGCCTTGTTTATTTTGCAGCATTTTGACATATTGTAGTCTTCTTGGGTCAATCGTTAAACCCTAGAAGTATTGGTAGAGTTTGGGAGAGGTTTAGTTGAGCTTGGGGTGAGAAAAACCCATTTTCATCGCACTAGTTGTAGGCCTAGCGTGCCAGTGCACTCTCTAGCACGCCTGATGGTGCAAGTCATTGGCTGAGGCACAGGTCACTAGCTAGTTTTGACATTGTTTAGTAAAAGGGGCATAACTTGCTCGAAAAAATTTAGATTGATATACCGTTTAAAGTGTTAGAAAGTAGACTCATAGAACTTTCTATCCATATAAGTTTGTACTCTAGTTCCTTATATATATGGGGAAATATTGAAATTTTAAAATTGACCCCAAATTTTTTTCAGTAACATTTTTTTTTTCAGAATTTTAGTCCATTTTTTATGAGACATAACTTCTACATCTGAAATGTATTTTTGACCCATGACCTATCAAATTAAAGGTCTTCAAGCCTATTTTCAAGTGAAATTAACCTAGAATGTAGTCTCATTTTTCTGATGAGAATGAGATGCACTGAAGGAATCGGTGTTCAGGAATTCATGTTTTAAACCTCAATTTTTATGTTCTTGCATTGCATTGGAGTCTTGTATTTGATGCTTTTATGTACTTTATGTGTAGGAACACCCTTGGTTAGCACCAATCCTCTAGGATAGAGGTGAGTAGCTGTTAGCACCCCATTTTGGCTACTCGGCGATCTTCGGCCTGACCGAAAGCATTTACAAACCAACACAAGCATACTCAAACCCAAACCGACTTTCCAAATCCAATTCAGTTTGTCAACCGCTTCGCGGGCCCATTAGGCCCAATAGAGAAAAAATGACTAGAATGCCCCTCGTGCATTAGTCAATCCAATCTAGCCCGACACGTCTTCCATAAGACGATAAATCCATTCAAATTCAAAGTCAAATCCAATTATCTCATCATTCGAGAAAGTTGATCCCTCATTGACGGTAGGATCATTCAACCTAGTACAGTACAATCATTGAGAAAGTTTATTTTCCAAATTAGTAAAACCACTTTCACACTTATCTCCGGAAAGTACCTAAGCCCTTGAAATGGAAGAGCGGTTTACTTCTGGTGCCTACTAGCCCACCAATGTAAAATGTCCGCTAGTCTAGCACGTTCCTTGAAAAAGCACAAACCCCTCAAGAACAGAAGACCGTGCAAGTCCGGCACGTTCCTTGAAAGAACACAAACTCCTTAAGAATAGAAGACCGTCCAAGTCTGGCATGACCTTCGAGAAAGTTTATCCCTCAAGGTGATAAGACCCATTCAAACCTGCCTATCGAGAAATTACCAATTCCTTAGACAGAAGTCCAGACCAGTTCCAGATTGATCAACACTGACACCTACTAGCCCGTCCCAGTAAAAAAAGACCATTTTGCCCCTAGCAGGCGTGACACATTCTTCAAGAAAGTACTAAGTCCTCAGAATGATACGACCACCTTTCTAGGCCGTCCCTAAATAGTTCGACATGTCCAATGCCATCCAGTCAACCCCGCTCCTTTCCCAAAAGTTCCTTGATCAAAATAACCATTTTGCCCCTAGGCATTCAAACGCCCTAGGAAATTACACCGACTCTGGGTATCAAACTGGTAACCCCTCAGTTAACTTTAGTTAAATCTAGTTAACTTTGGTCAAACCTCAGTCAACTCTAGTTAACCCTAATCAACCTTGGTTAACCCCCAATCAACTCTGGTCAACCTCGGCCAATCTTGGTCAATCTTGGAGCTCCCAAGATGAGGTGACCACGATCCGGTCACTGTTTTCAACCACACCGGCTCTAGGAATCAAACCGGTAACCTCCGTGGCACTTTTCAGAGTATTCCCTTCCATATCTGGTTGGGCCCTGCCGTCCAACACTTTCTTTTTCAAACCAGAACCTCCTTGCTCCACTTTAAGTGAAGTATAACCAATTTTTAGCCTTAAGCCACATTTAGAGGCGCACACCAACCCCCTACACTGTCAAAAGCAATTACAAATAGACTAGCACCCAACAAGCCCCGTGTCTAGCCTTTTTTCCAACCTTTTTTTTCCAGTTTTTTTTCCAAAACTAAGGCTTGCGCCACTAGGAGTGGTGCATACCTACCCCATTTTTACACTATAAATACAGACCTCCACTTTCATTGTTTTGGGACAAAAAAAATATCCTGAAACTCTCCCCCTCTCTTCAGACAGTTCCCAGAGCCCTATCTCTCTCTCTCGAAGTCTTGCCCGTCGAGCCCTAGTCCGAAGCTCTAAAGCCTTAGCTGTTGAGCTTCACTGAAGGTCCGCCCCACTGCCCGACAGCTCCCAACATCTTCCCAAGTTCAAGGCCCTAGCCTCAATTAAAGAAAGAAGAAAGAAGTCGAGGTAAATCCTCTATTTACTTTCTGTATTCCCCCACTCTCTCTTCTCCTTTCGAAACCACTTGGGTTCTTCTCTTTTTTAAACCCCTATCTCTAAACCCCCTTTCTTGTATGCTTAGAACAAGAGGAGGTTAAGTCCATGTCGAGAGTAGTTGGGAGGAGACTACCGATCGGAACTCCTTTCTTGACTCTCACTTGCTTCACGGCATGGCCTTAAGGCCCTCTTGCAATATGGTGATACCTAGCCTTGTATGATTCATGCCGTTATTATCATTATCATACATTTGCATTTTTGTCATCTCTTTATCCCTTAAAATCATCCTCAAGGTTGTTTTCTCAAAAATCACAATTCTAGGTTGATCCTAACCCTTTCATAGTTAGGGTTTTTCTAAAAAGGTGTGATATTTGAAATGCCTCCAGATGGCCTATATTGTTTTCTTTTTAAAACATAACCCCAAAATGATCCTAGTCATTTCATGACTAAGGTTATCTCGGGGAACATGTGACATTCAAAATGACCCGAAAAGCTCTATATTTTTAGCCTCGTGCCTTAGTTGTTTTTCAAGTCACGAGCCTAAAGTGATTTTTGCCTTCTAATGGCTAGAATGGTTTTAGGTAAAGTGCGATGTTCATTTGGATGTCTAAAATCTAAGTTAGGGTTTCGGGCCCTAAAACATGTTTTTAAAAGACTTGGTTTTCGAACCATTTACAAAACTGGCACTTGTTAAACCCTATAAGCTCAATCCTAGTGTAAGCACCCCATTTTTGACCATTCGGTAGTCTACGGTCTGTCCAGACTTGTACTCAAGTCAATATGAACGTATTCCAATCGAAATCAACTCTCTAAGTCTATTCCCGTCTATTCATCGCTTCGTGGGCCCACCAGGCCCAAATAGAGACAAAATGACTGAAATGCCCTTAGGGGGCATTGTTCAGTCTAATTCCAAATCAGGCACGTCTTTCCAAAGACAGTAAGTCCCCTTTCCAATTTCAAATCAGACACGTCTTTCCGGAGACGGTAAGTCCCTTTTCCAATCCAAATCAGGCACATCTTTTTAGAGACGGTAAATCCCCTTTCCAATTCCAAATCAGGCACGTCTTTCCGGAGACAATAAGTCTCCTTTTCCAATTCCAAATCAGGAGCATCTTTTCGAAGACGGTAAGTCCCCTTTCCAATTCCAAATCAGGCGCGTCTTTCCGAATACGGTAAGTCCCCTTTCCAAATCCAAATTAGGCACGTCTTTCCGAAGACGGTAAGTCCCCTTTCCAATTCCAATTCCAATCCCTCTCTCGAGACAGTTGATTCCTCGAGAAGGTAATCTGGCACGTTTTCTGAAGAAAATCTCTTCGGAACGGTAAGTCCCTTTAAACCTGTCGACTGGGATGAGATCCCAAGTCCCCTAGATGGTAGAACAGTCCACCTTTGGAGCCTGCTAGCCCGCCAATGCAGAAATGTCCATTTCAAGCATGCCTTCTGAGAAAGTTGACTTCTCAGGCGCTAAGTCCCTTTAGCAGCTTCCCGAGATCAGGCAGTCTCAGGAATGATCGCGAACCGTCAGAGTAACGGAAATACTAGTAAACAGGTCGATATAGGGAATTGCCAACAAACCCCTGTATCACGAGACCACCGTCAGAGTGGCGGAAACACTCAAAACTCAGGTCAACACCAGTGCTTGCTAGCCCACTTCGGTGAAAAATGACCAAACTGCCCCTAGGGCCATTTTTCGGCACATTTCTCGAGAACACACCTGAGTCCTCAAAACGGTAAGTCCAACCTTCTAGGATTGTCTTAAAAACAATTTGGCATGATTACATGTCTTCTAGTCGGTTTCAGGCCAATTCCGAGACTTTTCAATCAAGATGACCACTTTGCCCCTAGGCATCCGAACACCCCAGGGACCACACCGGCTCTGGGTATCAAACCGGTAAACTCTCGAGAATGCTTCTTATAGTGTTCTCAATCTTTTATTATCTTTCCGGATCATTCTGAGTCAGTTCCGGCAAACTCGGTACAAAATAACCGTTTTACCCCTAGTAGGCCGGTCGCCTTTTTCTAATCATATCGGCTCTGGGTATCAAACCGGTAATCTTCTGAGAATGCTTCTTATAGTGTTCTCAACCTTTTATTATCTTTCCAGATCATTCCGAGTTAGTTTCAGCAAACCCAATACAAAATGACCTTTTTGCCCTTGGTGGGCCGGTCGCCTTTTCCGACCACACCAGCTCTCGGTATCAAACCGACAACCTTTGGGAGCATTTTGAATAATGTTCCAAATCTCGAATCTTTTTCAGGGACATTCCAAGTCCATCGCGGTAGCTTTCTTGCTGGTTGATTGTTTTGCCCCTAATGGCCCGGTAAATCCTTCTAACACATTATATCCTCATTTTTCAAGTCAAACACCTTCGAGACACTACTCTAAGTGTTCCTATCTTTTCTTGGCCTTCCAGGAAAATCCCGATCCCTTGAATCATTCCTGAACTTTCCGTAGTCACTCCTAGTGAAGCCAGACAAAAAATTGCATGGTAGTCACTAGTACAGGCGCCCAAATCTTCCCAAGATATGTTGCTTGCCGACCTTAAAACTTTCCTAATTGGCTGGCACCACTACTAGTGGCACCAAGCCAAGAAATGGCCTGGTGCCAAGAGGAAATTTGGCTTGGCGCCACTACAACAGGTGCCAGGTCTATCCCATCTCTATAAATACAGAGCCTCTTTCAGCGTGAAGGAGGTCTGCAAACTCAGTCTAAAAATACCAATATTCGATATACAGAGCTTGTAGCCTCCTAAACCCTAGTCTCTCTAGGTTTTCCAAACCCTAACCTCCTATACACTCACACACACCCCTATACACTTATACATTAACCTACAACCCTCCATTAAAGACTTGGATTGCTGCAACTCGAAGCTTTAAAAGACCAAGACAAAGCTTTCGAAGACTGAAGCGAAGACCGAAGAAAAAGCAAGAAAGCAAGGCACAAAAAGCAAAGTGAAATAAACAAGACAAGGTAGGCTTTCTCTTTAAGTTTCTGCACTTCCCCCTCTCTCTTCTTTCTCCTAACCTACTTGGGTTTTCTTTTATTTTAATCCTCCATCTTCTTCCCCCCCCCCCCCCCCCCCTTCATTGCATGCTTAAAACAAGGGGACTCCCGGCCCATGTGTAGGATTAGGCTATTGGAGAGTCACTGCGTCGGGGGCTTTCTTTTAGTCTAACCGGAGACCACGTGGGTTCGGCCCCCTTGATTATGTGGTGAAGCCTTAACCTTGTATGTTCACGACCCCAATTTGCATTGTGCATGTCATTATCTTGCATTCTTCCAAACATCATTTTCAAATTCGTTTTCAAAGCTTGCATTAAACTTGTTTTCAAAATTGCATCAAAATCTCCTTTTTTCAAAACTTGTTTTCAAAATCACAATCTTAGGGTGATTCTAGCCTTTCCATGGCTAGGATTGCTTTAGGAAATTGTTACATTTAAAGTGACCGATATGGTCTATATTTTTAACTCCTTATTGTTTTCAAAACCACTTTCTTAAAGTAGTTCTAACCTTCTTATGGTTAGAATTGCTTTAGGAAAGTGAGACATTTTCATACTTTCTAAAAAACACTCTTCTCAAAAATCTCCTCCTAAAAATCTCTCTTCCAACATGCTTTCCATAAACTCTCTTTAAATTCCTTTCCAAAATTGTTTTCTAAAAACTCATTCCAAAAATCTATTTTTCAAAACTTCCTTTTCAACTCCTTCCCAAAACACTCTGCTCAAAATTTGCTTTCCTAAAAACTCTTTCCTAAAAGTTTCTTCCAAAATTTTGTTTCCAAAACTCTCTCAAAGTTTTACTTTCCAAAAACTTCCTTCCTAAAACTCTTTTCAAATTCACTTTCTAAAAACGCTTCCTAAATCTCTTTCCCAAAAACTCTTTCCGACAATCTCCTTCCAAAAATCTTTCCAAAAACTCTCTCTTTTCAAAATTCACTTTCTAGAAATTTCTCTCTAGGATTTCCTTCCAAAAATCACCCTTTTCTAGAAACTCACTTTCCAAAAACTCTTTTCTTGGTGCCCAAGTCAAACCCTAGAGCCCACAATTAGGAAACTCTAATTTTTCTTCCCGAAACCATGATTTCCAATCCCTTATTTTGGCCTCAAAACCTAGGTTTCTAAAACCTTTTGTTTTCTACATCAAAACTATACACATTTCCGAAACCTATTTTCTACGTCGAAACTATAGTCTTCCCAAATCTAGGGTTTCTAAAACTTCGCTTTCCAAATCCTTGCCAAATCCAATATTCCCGTTTAGGAAACTAGATCCAATCCACCGTTTTTGGAAACAAAATCAAGCATTCTCTTTTAAAAACAAAATCCAATCCATTATTTTAGGAAATAGGAATCTTAACTCTTCCTAGTATAAATCTTTCCTAATTTAACTCTTTCCTAATCTTCTACTTTCCTAAATCTTAAGTTTCCAAAACTTGAACATAAAAATCTTTCCTAAATTTTAAAACTTAAAATCTAAATCTTTCCTAATTCAACCCTTTCTTAATTCTATTCCTTTTAAATCCTAACTTTTCAAATCTAAGTTTTCAAATCTCTTTTAAATTCAAACATTTCCTAATCTCAAGATTTTCTAAAACTTTCTAAATCTAAGTCTAGGTTTCGTAAAATTGAGCTTTCCCAAAATCAAATCTTTTCAAATCTTTCAATCCAAGTTCTATCTCTCAATTTTTCAATCCAAATTTCAATCAAAATCTCTTTTTTCCAATCATACCTTCTACTTTTTATCGGACTCTTGTTCAAACTACGACGGACCTGATTCCTCCAGAAGGATACATAGGCAACCTTCATGGGTGCGGTCACCACATTTTTCAAGTTTCTAATTCCACAACATTTTTCAAGTTTCTATTTCTACAAAATCTTTCCAAATCTCCAATCTATTTTCAAACTTCCAATTCCAAATTTCTATTTCCAAATCTCTATTTTCAATTTCCAAAACCTTCTTTCCAAATTCAAACTTCTATCTCTTTCTTTTCAAATCAAATCAATTTCTTTTCAAAATCTATTTTCAAATCAAATCTGTCTTATCTTGCACTTGCATATCATGCATCATGTCTTTTAAATATTGTTTTCTAAAGTGGATAGGATTGAGCAGTTGTTAGTTAAAGACTCTCATAGGTGAATCTAGAGTAAATAGACATGTAGGTTCCGCGAGGGTGGGGTAGAGTGATGGCTTAGTGCATCTTCCCTACACGTAACCAACCTCCGAACCTAGGATCACTGTTTCCAAAAATCAAAAACGGAGTTATTTTTTAAAAATGGCTAAATGTTTTCTAAAGGTTGCCAAACAACCTATTTTCTTAAAAACCCTCTCTTGAGGAGATATTTTCAAAACTGTTTTCCAAAACCATAAGTGTAGTCTTCGGATTATTCTTAGTTTTTAGGTGACCTAACTCACCTTAATCAAGTTAGGTGGCGACTCCAAACTTTTTTGAAAAGCCCTTTATTCAAATCTATTTTCAATTCAAACCTAGTCGCACTCATTCTTCTAGGAGGGTGAGTTCTAACGAGAGAGTACAATGTTTTTCCTGTTTGTGTGTGTATTCCTCGAGTGTGAAAAATCTGGGCGCGGCAGTTGGTGACTCCACTGGGGACACTTAGAGAGGTTAGGCCGTAGTCATGTCTCTTTACCCTTCACTCATGTAGAATCTTCAATTAACTTGATTCAATCCTATTCACTTTAAATTTTCAAAACCAAATTTTTGAAATTGTTTTCAAAAAACATGCATTTATTCATATTATCTTTTATTAAGTTTATCATCGATATAATAACTCTTGCATCTTTGTTTTGTAGGTGCACTTTTGGTTTACAATATTATTATCTGTCATAAATGTGATGAACAGGATGAATGAGAATTGTTGGGCTCTTTCCTCCGCTTTCAAAAATCACACACACTGCATGTACACCTGCATTCTGCATACTTGCATTTTACCCTGATATGTCCTTTCTAGTTAGAAATGGGGAACGGTATATTGGTTGTGGGCAAGATGTTGTGTCAATTTTTTCGCCTACAGCCTCTTGATGGTTCCCCTGCTCGGATCACCAACTGATCATGGCACCACCTCAGGAAGTGGGCCTAGGTTTGAAGATCAGGGGACTGAGCCTTTTTAAGACGCATTAGTCAACCCTCAACCTCATGCTCATATAGACACCATGTATAGCCGAACCTCTGCCGAATTTAAGAGACGCGCACTGTTTTCCAAAACCATGGAGGAAAGGGCGACTGCTCTTATTTTTATTTATACCTGTTTATTCCTGTTGTTATAATGACTGTTTTCTTACTGTTATAATGACTGTCTAACTGCTCATGCATGCAAGTTTACCTTGCTATTGCATTCTCTCTCCTTATACTCTTTGCATGCCCATGTTCATGCATTCAATATCCCATGTCAAGACAAGAGTTCCAAGTAACTCAAGTTACTGCATTCTCATGCATATGATCAACCCATTGAGAGTGATACCAAGGTCACTCTCCCTTGCATTAAACTTACCTAAACCCTAAGGGTTCTCACGTAACCCTAAGGACTCATGGCATGCATACCAATCCATTCCATAAGAGGGGCCCCAATCCCTCTGCTCACGGAGATAGGATTGTTAAAAAGACAAGGGGCAATCAATCAACAAGGTCTCTCAGCGACCTCCTCGACATCAAATCCAAGGAAGGCGAATCCGAAGACTCAAGAGTAGTTTAGGTTTTTCCTTTGTAAAACTAGATAGGTGGAAGTCCAAAGGAAAATGTTCCTCCTTCCCCCTGTTGAAATGTATTTCAATGCTTTTGTATCTTAAACCCAAAATTCAATATATTTCTTTATGTTTGCGAATGAATGCCTGGATGGCTGAAGGTTCCCACTTAACGGTAAGGTATCTGCATACATGGGCAAATCCCCTATCTCCAAAAGTGGGCCAATACATCATGATTAGTTTCCCTCCTAAAGAGAGGCACCCTAGGACATGCATTGCATAGAACTCTCCAAGAATCGAACTCTAACTTGCAATTGTTGCCCGTATTCTTGTCGGCCAGGGAAATGACTACTAGTCCAATACCTTCCGTAATAGTGAAGGCCAAGGTTCACAAGCTTCAGGAGAACATACCATTGGAAAGCAAGAATGTTGGCAGAAACATCCTACGCAGTCTACTTGCTACAATTCCAGAAGAGACAACTTATACCCTAGAGGAGCCCAACTACCAAGACCATTCCTTCCTAACCAGGCAATCTTACCAACCCGACATGAACCTAACCACAGAAACCTCCCCGGACCCTTCCCATTATCACCTTATCCTTACTCCATTGTTTGAACCTGAACCTATGATCGCTATGGCTCGACCTGAACCTCAAACCAACATCCAAGGAGTCATACGAACTAAGCTACCTTTAGTCTTGCCAAAGAAGCCAATTGTGCCCACTACCCTACCCGTCCTCACCAACCCTTCACCTGTGGTAATCCCTTTGCTCATAAATCCAAGGATAACTCTTCCCATTGTAACCCAACTGTAGATACCTAGTCTTCATAGTGTCCCATGGAATTACCCACCTGATAGCGGCACCGGAGAGCCCGTAACAGAAATAGGGGGGATGACTCAGTCAGGGTGCCTTTATACCTCTACTGAAGTGGAAAGAAAAAGGAAAGGGAAGGATAAAGAGGGAGAATTCTCCAACCAACCGACAGATCAAGAGATGACAGAATTCACCAAAGCTCTAGGAAAGGTTGACTACAACATCATGGAACAACTTAGAAAAGCCCCAGCCCATATTTTGATGTTGGGTTTGTTGCTCACTTCTGAAGTGCACCGGGATGCTCTAATAAAGATCCTCAAGGATGCTTATGTGCCTGAGAGTTTCACACCAGATAACCTGCATAACATGGTGAGCCTCATCATGGCCCCAAACATCATCACCTTCTTTGATGATGAGATTCTTGCTGAAGGAACAGGCCATACCCTGTCTCTGCATATCGCTGTAAGAACAAGAGGAAAAATGGTAGACAAAGTATTGATAGATAATGGGTCAACTTTGAATGTGTGCCCGTATTCTACCCTGGAAAGGTTGAGAATGGACCAAACTTACTTGAAAAATAGTAGTATGATCATTCATGCCTTTGACGGTTCTTGGAGGGAAGCTATAAGGGAAATTGAAATGCCTGTTGAGATAGGACTAGTAACCTTCACAATGAAGTTCCAAGTCTTGCACATTCCGGCTGTCTACAATTTGCTGTTAGGAAGGCCCTGGTTTCATTCGGCGGGTGCAGTTCTTTCTAGCCTTCATCAGAAAGTCAAGTTCATCGTGGGCTCCAAGCTAATCTTTATTTTTGCTGAAAAAGAGTTCGCTGTATACAAAGTTGATATCGTTGCATCTGATATTGAACTACCCTCTTGCTTTCAATCGTTTAAATATATCACTGTTGTGCAGAAAGAAGATCAAGCGGAGCCGAAATATTTCTGAAACTCTCAGATGATAGTGCGGTACTTTAATACAAATGGTTTTCATCCGGATAAAGGCTTAGGGAGATGTTTACAAGGAAGACCTGAAGTCGTAGAAATACCGTTGGCTGAACCTTACCTTTGGGTTGGGATATGAACCCACGAGAAAGGAGAAAATAGAAGCAACACGGAAGAAGAGGGCTGATAGGAAAGCTGTCATGGAACTCTCGGATCAATTCAAACAATTGAACATGGGGAAAAGAATGTCTACATTAAATAAGAAGAAGAGAGGAGTCCAAGAAGAAGTGCCCGTCATGACAGCCAACATTGGAATAACTCAAGATGGATCCATTCGAGCAATGCTGCCAGGCGAAAATTTGCATAATTGGGCCAGCAAAGACATCATCCGTGCTTGCAAGTTTCGGTACAAATCTCACTAGAGCGAGATCTCGGAGCAACTGATTTGCCACAAACAAACTTTGTCCTTTTAATTTACTTGTCCTAACTTTTTAAAATCAAGTTATTAATTGAAAAATACTCATTTCTTGTTTGATTCATTGCACACTATTTTCCATGCCAGGGACCCTTGCATCCAATGTCTTACTCAGCTAATCCAGAGAATGTCAATCCTGATAAATGATGACTTAAACACCGAGTTTGATTACCAACAACTGGGAATTGAAGAAGACGTAAATTATTCAGAGGAGGTGCTAGAGGAAATTTGGGAACAAATAGAAAAACATGAGAATCGTAATACCCCAAACGTTAAGGAAATGGAAACCGTTAATTTGGGGAATGAAATGGATCCAAAAGAGCTTAGAATCGGTACAAGCCTAGATCAATGGCAACGCAAATAATTATTGGAACTATTATGTGCATACTTGGATGTTTTCACGTGGTCCTATCAAGACAAGTTTGGGCCAAATGAATCCATTGTTGAACATAGATTACCCTTTGACCCGCAGATGAAGCTCTTTAAGTAGAAGTTAAGAAGATTGAAGCCCGAATGGAGCTTGAAGATTAAGGAAGAAGTGACTAAACAGCTCCAGGCAGGGTTCCTGCAAGTAGTAGAGTACCCCCAGTGGCTAGCTAATATTGTCCCGGTACCCAAGAAAGATGGCAAGGTGAGGATGTGTATTGATTTTCGAGACCTGAACAGGGCCAGTCCAAAGGACGATTTTCCTCTCCCACACATAGACTTGCTTGTTGACAACATAGCCGGTCATGAAATGTTTTCCTTTATGGATGGTTTCTCGAAATATAACCAGATCAAGCTGGCTGAAGAGGATTGGGAGAAGACCGCTTTCATTACCCCCTGGGGAGTATACTGTTATAAAGTCATGCCATTCGGACTTCGCAATGCAGGGGCAACCTACCAAAAAGCCATGGTAACCTTATTCCATGACATGATGCATCAGGAAGTAGAAATTTATGTGGATGATATGATTGTCAAGTTGAAAAAGCGAAAAGACCACCTGTTCAACCTACAGAAGGTGTTTGACTGTCTTTGTAAGTATCAACTTAAGCTAAATCCTGCCAAATGTACATTCGGAGTATCTTCAGGGAAGCTGCTGGGGTTTATAGTCAATGAAAAGGGGATAGAGGTTGATCCTGCCAAAGTTAAGTTCATCGTTGAAATGCCAGCATCAAAGGGGGAAAAAGAGGTTCGATTTTTTCCAGGGAAATTAAATTTTATCAGCAGATTCATCGCCCAAATGACCCACCTGTGCGAACCTATTTTCAAGCTCCTTAAGAAAGACGTTCCAAAAGAATGGGATAATAACTGTCAAATAATTTTTGAGAAAATCAAAGAATATCTGTGGAATCTATCTGTCCTAGTGGCACCAACCCCGGGACATCCTTTGTTGATGTACATGTCAGTGTTAGATACTTCCATGGGATGTGTTTTGGGACAACATGATGGAATGGGAAGAAAAGAGCAAGCCATTTACTACCTCAGTAAGAAATTCTTGCCGTATGAAACAAAGTATTCGGATCTCGAGAAAACCTGTTGTGCATTAGCCTGGGTAGCTCATAGGCTTCGGCGCTACATGCTCTATCATACCATCTTCCTTATCTCTCAAATGGATCCCCTCAAGTATATATTCAAGAAACCAACCATGTCTAGCAGAATTACCCGATGGCACATGATCGTGTCAAAATTCGACACTGTGTTCATTACCCGTAAATCAGTCAAAGGGCAGGTGATAGCTGATTATCTGGCCAAGAACCCTATTGATGATTATCAATCCATGGAACCCCAATTTCCCGATGAAGATATACTATGCGTTGATGACGCATCCGAAAAGCAAGCAGGAGCCGGGTGGAAGATGTATTTCGACGGGGCTGCTAACAAAAAGGGAGCTGGCATTGGGGCAGCAGTAGTGTCAAGAGCAGGCAGTCACTATCCTATTGTGGTTAAGCTACAACTTGAATTATGCACAAATAATATCGCCGAATACGAGGCTTGCATCTTGGGATTAAGGTTGGCCTTAGAAATGAAGATTGACAAATTGGTTGTTTTCGGCTATTCAAATCTGGTTATTCAACAATCTAAGGATGTATACCAAACCCGAGATGCCAAACTTTCCCCGTATCATCAACAGGTCAGAGATTTATGTCAGCTATTCAGAAGCGTGGATTTTCATCACGTACCCCGAGCAGAGAACAGTTTTGCCGACGCCTTAGCTATGTTAGCTACAGCAATCAAGGTCGATAGGGGCACTAAAATATCCCCTCTACAGATCTTTACCAGGGATACCCCTTCCTATTGCCTACACACAACTGTTGAGCCCAGCGAGAAACCATGGTTTTATGACATCTAGAGGTACATCCAGGCCAAGACATTCCCCGATGCAGCATCACAACAAGATAGAAAGACCATTTGTCGTTTGGCGAGACATTATTTCATGGCTGGAAATGAGCTTTTCAGGAGATCATGGTTCGGACCTCTAAGATGTGTCAATGCCATCGAAGCCAAAGTTATCATGGAGGAAGTGCACAAAGGAGTTTGTGGTCCCCACATGAATGGCTACATGCTTACAAAGAAGATTCTCCGGACAGGGTATTACTGGTCAACAATGGAGTTAGATTGTATTAGATACGTTCTTCAGTGTCACAAGTGCTAGATACATGGGGATAAGCTTAAAGCACTGCCGACTGAGCTCCATTCCATGTCAGCCCTGTGGCATTTTTCTATGTGGGGGATAGATATGATTGGTCCTATCACTCCTAAAGCTTCCAACGGCCACCGCTTCATCCTTGTCGCCATTGATTATTTCACTAAATGGGTGAAAGTCGTTTCCTACGTTCATGTCACCAAGAGGGTCATGGAAAGGTTCATAAAAAATCATATCATCTGCCGGTATGGGATTCCCGAGTCACTCATTACTGACAATGCTTCCAATCTGAACAACGAGTTGATGTCAAAGCCATGCCAAACATTTCGCATTACACACTGAAATTCGGTCATCTACCGGCCTCAGATGAACGGAGCAGTGGAAGCAGCCAACAAGAACATTAAGAGAATACTCCGAAAAATGATTGACAACTACAGAGATTGGCATGAGAAACTTCCTTTTGCACTGATGGCTTACCGAACTACTATGAGGGTCTCTACTGGAAGCACCCCCTTCGAGCTGGTCTATGGCACTGAGGTAGTCATCCCTATCGAAATTAAGGTTCCTTCTTTAAGGATCTTAACAGAAACCAAACTGGATGAAGCAGAATGGATCAAAGACCAGTATGCCCAACTCTGCCTGCTAGATGAGAAACGGCTAGCTGCGGTTTATCACGCTCAATGCTACAGAAGGCGAATGGCCAAAGCGTTTGATAAGAAGGTACGACCGCGACCACTCCAACCAAGAGATTTGGTGCTTAAGAAGGTGTTCCCCCATCAGGAGGCAGCACAGGGGAAATTTGCTCCAAACTATGAAGGGCCATTCGTGGTAAAAAAGGTCCTGTCTGGAGGAGCTCTCATTTTCGAGGAAATGGATGGCCAAGAATTCCCTAGTCCATTGAATTTAGATGCTATCAAATACTACTACATATGATTTCGAAAGTTAGACCTTTGGTTTCTGTGAAGAAGCATTAAAATCTACTCTCCTCATTCTCCACTAATCAATAGGGTAGTGTTTCAGTGGTAAAACTCTATGGACTAAATAATCTAATTCCAAGATGATGAGAGGCCCTCGTTTCATTTCCTATATAATTAAAATGTATATTTATATAACCTTTGTCAAACCCTTAGAGCCGGTTACTTTCCTTCAGGAACATTCCCCAACAAAGTGATCATGCTAGGTCAAAGTAGAGGCACTGGAGATATGCGTTAAAAAAAAAAAAAAACCCTTGAAGTATTACCTTAAGTTCGCACTAACATTGTTATTAACGTCGTTAAAATAAAAAAAAAAAGGTGCGACGAGATACCCGAAAAAAGATGGGAATACGCAGAAAAAAGTGCCATTAAACCAAAACTCATTGACGGTGATTACTAGTAGAATGGTAGGTTTGAGCCTTTTCCTTTGCTTTCAAAAGTAAAAAACCCACACCACAAACCCTAAAAGTCCTCTCAGATTAGAGTTAAATTGATTAGTCCAAATGAGCTTACTAAAATATGCCATTAGCTGGAGGATGGTGTAAGTAGCATTTAGGAGCTTCTCAACAGAAACCAGAGACCAAGCTAAGGAAAGAGAGAGAAAGAAGAGAGAAAAATTAAGCGCGTTCCCGAGGATGCGATGAAAACCTGAAAGGGCGCCATAGGTAAAAGAGTAGGGATGTGGCAAGATACAAAACTGTCAACCCTGGCGAAAACCTGCAAAGGCGCCTTGGTGCAAAAATGACAGAGCTGGGATTGGTGAAAACCCTCACAGGCACTAGTAGTAAGAATAGGAAAAAAAGGGGGGGGGAGGGGAGGGAAAGAGATTTAGATGTAAGAAATAACTCAAGCTACAGCATTCCCCATAAGTTAATGTATGAAAGCAACAATATGAGAGTCAGAAGGCGTCTCGAAAGGCATTCTCCGGCTTAGCCCAATTAAGGTCAAAGGAAGCAGGGGTTCCTTTCGTGGGACAATCAGTTAGTCAGAGAATCAAACAAAAGGGAGTTATCTTTCATTGAGCTACAATTTTTCATTTAACTTTCCTCAAGTTTGTTGTTATACTAACCATGCAGGAAAATCATATTAAAAGTACAGGAGGCCATGAGTTCATAAGACAAAAAGGAGTACAATACTAAACAAAGTACGTTTTTCTAAGAATGCAGGAATCAGTAAATCTGAGAGCAAGGGGCAAAAATATATCGCTCTCCATCGTCATCAAAGGAGGAATCCACTAGACAAGGATCAATTGGCTCGCCAACCGCAAGAGGAGCACTCGAAGAAGTACCAGCTGTGAAAGATCCAAGCCGGGCTTGCTCATAATCTGCACACCTGGCTAGAAGCGTATCCCTCTCTCGGGTAAGGGATTCCACAGTCTCCCACAAGGACCGACTGTCCGTCACATCAGTCTTTAGGAAAGTGGAGCTGGCTAGAACGCCTTGCAGTCACTTGCGTCCCCTTGCAGCACTCAAAGGTGGGTCATCATGTGTCGATCTGGCTGCTGCTAGCTGTATATCCAGCGAAGCCACCTCAACATCTCTCATCCTCAACTAGTCATGCAATATCCGTATCAGTAGGCGGTTCTCCCGCCTGTGACGACGCCCCTAAACAATCATAGCTGTCAAGAAGTTGGTATACCTTACGGAAGGTAAAGGAGTCTCAATGAGAAGATCCCCAAGTCTATAGGGACCCAACACGTAGCGTCGAAGCCAATAGTGATAGGCCTCAGTCGCAAGGGGCAGGACAGAGAATGAACCGTCATCGTCAACGTGAGGAAGCAAAGATCTCCATGTATCTATAACTCTCTCCACCAATGCTCCTGGAATCGATGCCTCAAAGGCAAGAGTAAACTCAGCTGCAGATGTCGAATAAGGGATACCCTGACTCCTACCAAGCTGTCGCAGAACCCGAATCGCGAAGAAAGGGGCAATGCCTCGCAGGCCTGCTAGGGGCACAAAGGCCCTCCTGAAAGGCTGAACTCTTAAGCAATACCTACTAACCAGTCCTGAACACCACTTGACCGTGCCTGACGTCATGCTCTGGAGGTAGTCAACCCAGGATGCAACAGTCTGCCGAAATCTCCCTTCATCTGCCATAACGCCTGGAGATCTCGCCAGGGAATGTATGTGGTTAAGCTCGGGATACCATGTATGTTGGAATAAAGGAGTAACAAGCAAGTGCCCAATCGCCCAAAGCTGGAAGAGAGTAGCGCATCCCTAGAAACGAGCATCAACGGTCTGCTGGAATCTCGTAAGACTCACAAAGGTCTCCCCTACAATCATGGGAGCATAGGAATGCCCCTTACGGATCAAGGCTAGCAGTGCACACAGTCGACAGTCCACTAAATCATCTCCTCGTGGGAACACCAAGTAGTTCAGCAGAAGCAAGGCCAAAGCAACCATACGAGAAACAGCCCAATCCTGGGAAGTGTGCCAATCACCTGAATGGACTTGCATACCAGTGGGAAACTCAAAGTGAGAAAAGAGGAACTCTACTAGGACATAAGAAAACTGGGCCAAAGAAGAAGATGAAAGAACTGCGCTTCTGAGTTCGAGCTGGGACAAGACCACTGTAATACAGCCATCCGGAAAGAGGGGTCCCACAATGTTAGCTGAAACATCTCGGAAACCAAGAAAAAACCCATACTCGTGAGGGGTAGGGGTAAGCTCGCACTCCCCAAACCAGAAAAGGGATAAGTCAGGCTGCCAAAAAGGAATCACTGCCTCTATGAGCCTGGGAATAAGCCGCACAGATAAAAGTGAAGCCATCTGACCAAAGGACCTACGAAAGATATCTTGCTCATCCGGAGGGTAATTGTCGTGCCAAGCTCTTAGTTGACTCAAAATCGCATCTGCCATCCTGAAAAGGTAAGACAAGGTAAGAGGTGTTAATGTACCGCACACGCAGACACATGATAACGTAATAAAGTAAAACAAAATATACAAACAAAAAGATAAAAAAAAATAATTTCACATGATAAGTCAAAACAAATTTCCTACATACACCTTTTGATTTTCTAACTTCGAATCAAATCTTAAGGGTTTTTTGTCTTTTTCTTTCAAAAAGATTTTATTTCTAAAACCTTTTGTAACTCTTCCCCTGATTTCTAAAATTTTTTTTTTTGGTAGAGTCTCGTCTAAAAATGGTCCCTACAACACCCATGACATCAACACAAAACACAAAACGTGCACTCCACAACGTTACAATCACATAACATCAGCACTAGCGCATATTCTTCAATTTTTCAAAATTTTCAAAACATATGTTTTATTTTTCAAAATAAATCAATGGTTTTCCAAGTTGTCCTAAAATTTCTCAAAATCACCTCAAATGTTTTCTAAAATATTCCTATATCTTTCCAAATTTTAAACTCTAAAAACTTCATCAATTTCTTGAGTTTTCTCAATTTTCCTAATTTTCTAAATATTTTTCCTATTTTTCAAAAAATCAAAAATTTACCAAGTTTTCAAAAAATCACGAAACTTCACCGGTTGTTAAACATATTTTTCTAAGGCACATGACATAAAAATCTAGCCAGAAAACCCAATGCCCAAGCCTGTAGGAACAAATCTCCTATTCTTGCAGAAAACCCTCTTCACATAATCACATAAAATCATTCAAATTCAATCAAACAAGTACCAAAATGCAAAAATAACATCACCATAATGTTCAAAACATATCAAAACCTCAATTTTTACTATTCACATTATTCAAACGAAATTCTACACATCAAAATCAACAAAAATTTGAAAACTCACTTTTTGGAGTTCTCCGGCGAAATCTTCTTTTCCGGCAACGTGGTCTCCTTCTAGCAATCACCCGTGGTCTCCAGGAGGTGCTCCTTCAATGTCCAAGTCAGTTTCCTCGCAATGTCTCTTAGATTTGCGAACAATCTCTCAAATACTGCAAGTGTTCGAACTAGAAAATTTTTTGGTTTTGTTCCTAAGCTTGGCGCCACTAGTAGAGGCGCCAAGCCTTTTCTGCCAAAGGCACCACTCCTAGTGGTGCCAGTTTCCAACTTCTGGCCAATTTTGCCCTTTTCCCGGCAAAACTCGTTTTCAAAGACTTTTTGGGCCCACTATCCATTTTCGACCCCCGTTGTCGAAATATTCCCAAGTTCGTCCCTCCGACTGCCTCATGGACAATATGGGATTCTTACTTTATCGTTTTCTATCTTTGACAAGTAAAGACAGAAAAAGAGGGGCAGCTGTAAGCACCCAATTTTTGACCACTCGGCAGTCTACGGTCCATCCAGACTTGTACTCAAGTCAATATGGATGTATTCCAATCGAAATCAACTCTATAAGTCTAATCCCATCTATTCATCGCTTCGCGGGCCCACCAGGCCCAAATAGAGGCAAAATGACTGAAATGTCCTTAGGGGGCATTGTTCGGTCTAATTCTAAATCAGGCACGTCTTTTCGGAAACGATAAGTCCCCTTTTCCAATTCCAAATCAGGCGCGTCTTTTCGAAGACGGTAAGTCCCCTTTCCAGTTCCAAATCAGGTGCGTCTTTCCGAAGACGGTAAGTCCCCTTTCCAAATCCAAATCAGGAACGTCTTTCTGAAGACGGTAAGTCCCTTTTCCAATTCCAATTCCAATTCCAATCCCTCTCTTGAGACAGTAATTCGGCACGTTTTTTGAAAAAAATCTCTTCAGAACGGTAAGTCACTTTAAACCTGTTGAACGGGATGAGACCCCAAGTCTCCTAGATGGTAAAACGATCCACCTTTGGCGCTTGCTAGCCCGCCAATGCAGAAATGTCTGTTTCAGGCACGCCTTCTGAGAAAGTTGACTTCTCAGGCGCTAAGTCCCTTTAGCAGCTACCCGAGATCAGGCAGTCTCCGGAATGATCGCAAATCGTCAGAGTAACGGAAATACTCGCAAACATCGCAACCGTCAAAGTAGCAAAAATACTCGTAAACAGGTCGATCTAAGGAATTGCCAACAAAACCCTGTATCAAGAGACCACCGTCAGAGTGGCAGAAACACTCAAAACCCAGGTCAACACCAGTGCCTGCTAGCCATTTTTCGGCACATTTCTCGAGAACACACCTGAGTTCTCAGAACGGTAAGTCCAACCTTCTAGGATAATCTTAAAAGCAATCTGGCATGATTACGTGCCTTCTAGTCGATTTCGAACCAATTTTGAGACTTTCTGGTCAAGATGACCATTTTGCCCCTAGGCATCCAAACGCCTTGGGGACCACACCAGCTCTGGTTATCAAACCGGTAACCTCCCAAGAATGCTTCTTATAGTGTTCTCAACCTTTTATTATCTTTTCGGATCATTCTGAGTCAGTTTCGGCAAACTCGGTACAAAATGACCATTTTGCCCTTAGTGGGTCGGTCGTCTTTTTCTAACCATACCGGCTTTGGGTATCAAACCAGTAATCTCCCGATAATGCTTCTTATAGTGTTCTAAACCTTTTATTATCTTTCCGAATCATTCCGAGTCAGTTCCGGTAAACCCGGTACAAAATGACCGTTTTGCCCCTGGTAGGCCGGTCGCCTTTTCCGACCACACCGGCTCTGGGTGTCAAACCAGAAACCTTTGGGAGCATTCTGAATAATGTTTCCAAATCTTGAATCTTTTTCCGGGACATTCTTAGTCCATCCCGATAGCTTTCCTACTGGTTGATCGTTTTGCCCTTAATGGCCCGGTCAATGCTTCCGACACATCCTATCCTTATTTTTCAAGTCAAATACCTCTGGGACACTGTTCTAAGTGTTCCTGCCTTTTTCCTGGCCTTCCGAGCCAATCCCAGTCCCTTGAATCGTTCTCGAACTTTCCGGAGTCACTCCTAGTGAAGCTAGGCTAAAAATTGCATGGTAGTCACTAGTACAGGCGCCCAAATCTTCCCAAGATACGTTGCTTGCCGACCTTAAAACTTCCTAATTGGCTGGCGCCACTAGTAGTGGCACCAAGCCAAGAAATGGCCTAACGCCACTCCTAGTGACGCCAAGAGAAATTTCGCTTGGCGCCATTGCAACAGGCGCAAGGTCTATACCATCACTATAAATACAAAGCCTTTTCCAGCGTGAAGGAGGTCCGCAAACTCAGTCTAAAAACACCAATATTTGATATACAGAGCTTGTAGCCTCCCTAAACCCTAGCCTCTCTAGGTTTTCCAAACCCTAGCCTCCTATACACTCAAACACACCCCTATACACTTATACACTAACCTCCAACCCTCCATTGAAGACTTGGATTGCTGCAACTCAAAGCTTTTGAAGACCAAGACAAAGCTCTCGAAGACTGAAGCGAAGACAAAAGAAAAAGCAAGAAAGCAAGGTGCGCAAAGCAAAGTGAAATAAACAAGATAAGGTAGGCTTTCTCTTTGAGTTTTTGCACTTCCCCCTCTCTCTTCTCTCTCCTAACCCACTTGGGTTTTCTTGTATTTTAATCCCCCATCTTCTTCCCCCCCCCCCCTCTTTGCATGCTTGAAACAAGGGGACTCCTGGTCCATGTGTAGGATTAGGCTATTGGAGAGTCACCGTGTCGGGGGCTTTCTTTTAGTCTAACCGGAGACCACGTGGGTTCGGCCCCCTTGATTATGTGGTGAAGCCTTAACCTTGTATGTTCACGACCCCAATTTGCATTGTGTATATCACTATCTTGCATTCTTCCAAAAATCGTTTTCAAACTCGTTTTCAAAGCTTGCATTAGACTTGTTTTCAAAATTGTATCAAAATCTCCTTTTTTCAAAACTTGTTTTCAAAATCACAATCCTAGGGTGATTCTAGTCTTTTCATTGCTAGGATTGCTTTAGGAAAGTGTTACATTTAAAGTGACCGATATGGTCTATATTTTCAACTCCTTATTGTTTTCAAAACTAGTTTCTTAAAGTGGTTCTAACTTTCTTATGGTTAGAATTGCTTTAGGAAAGTGAGACGTTTTCATACTTTCCAAAAAACTCTCTTCTCAAAAATCTCCTCCTAAAAATCTCTCTTCCAACATGCTTTGCATAAACTCTCTTTAAATTCCTTTCCAAAATTGTTTTCTAAAAACTCTCTCCTAAAATCTATTTTTCAAAACTTCCTTTTCAACTCCTTCCCAAAACACTCTCCTCAAAATTCGCTTTCCAAAAAACTTTCATAAAAGCTTTTTCCAAAATTTTATTTCCAAAACTCTCTCAAAGTTTTACTTTCCAAAAACTTTCTTCCTAAAACTATTTTCAAATTCACTTTTTAAAAACGCTTCCTAAATCTCTTTTCCAAAAACTCTTTCCAACAATCTCTTTCCAAAAATCTTTCCAAAAACTCTCTTTTCAAAATTCACTTTCTAGAAATTCCTCTCTAGGATTTCCTTCCAAAAATCACCCTTTTCTAAAAACTCACTTTCCAAAAACTCTTTTCTTGGTGCCAAAGTCAAACCCTAGAGCCCACAATTAGGAAACTCTAATTTTTCTTCCCAAAAACATGATTTTCAATCCCTTATTTTGGCCTCAAAACCTAGGTTTCCAAAACTTTTTGTTTTCTACATGAAAACTATACACTTTTTCGAAACCTATTTTCTACGTTGAAACTATAGTCTTCCCAAATCTAGGGTTTCTAAAACTTCCCTTTCCAAATCCTTGCCAAATCTAATCTTCCCGTTTAGGAAATTAGATCCAATCCTCCGCTTTTGGAAACAAAATTAAGCCTTCTCTTTTAGAAACAAAATCCAATCTATTGTTTTAGGAAATAAGAATCTTAACCCTTCCTAGTCTAAATCTTTCCTAATTCAACTCCTTCCTAATCTTCTACTTTCCTAAATCTTAAGTTTTCAAAACTTGAACATAAAAATCTTTCCTAAATTTTAAAACTCAAAATTCAAATCTTTCCTAATTCAACCCTTTCCTAATTCTACCCCTTTTAAATCTTAACTTTCCAAATCTAAGTTTTTAAATCTTAAATTCAAACCTTTTCTAATCTCAAGATTTTCTAAAACTCAAACTCTAAAACTTTCTAAATCTTAAACTTTTAAATTTCAAATCTTTCTAATATTCAAAACTTTCTAAATTCAAAACTTTTTTAAGTTAAATCTTTCTAAACCTAAATCTTTCTAAATTCTAAACTTACCTAAAACTTCAAATTTTTCCTAACTTAAAACTTTCTAAACTCAAAACTTTCTGATTTTCAAAACCTTTCCTATTTCAAAACCTTTCTTAACTTTCTTGATTCAAAACTTTCCGAAGTTGAAACTTTCTTAAGTCAAAGCTTTCCTAAGTTGAAACTTTCCTAAACCAAAACTTTCCTAAAATGACACTTTCTCAATTTGAAACTTTTCAATTTCGAACATTTCCTAAATCCAATATTTCCCAATCTTCCAAGTTCAACACTTGAGTCGAATCTTTTCTAAGTCTCAAGTCTTTCTTAACTCTAGGTTTCCTAAAACCGAGCTTTCCAGAAATCAAATCTTTTCAAATCTTTCAATCCAAGTTCAATCTCTCAATTTTCCAATCCAAATTTCAATCAAAATCTCTTTCTTCCAATCATACCTTCTACTTTCTATCGGACTCTTGTTCGAACTACGACTGACCTAATTCCTCCAAAGGATACGCATGCAACCTTCATGGGTGCGGTCATCACATTTTTCAAGTTTCTAATTCCACAACATTTTTCAAGTTTCTATTTCCACAAAATCTTTCCAAATCTCCAATCTATTTTCAAACTTCCAATTCCAAATTTCTATTTCCAAATCTCTATTTTCAATTTCCAAAACCTTCTTTCCAAATTCAAACTTCTATCTCTTTCTTTTCAAATCAAATCAATTTCTTTTCAAAATCTATTTTCAAATCAACTCTGTCTTATCTTGCACTTGCATATCATGCATCATGTCTTTTAAACATTATTTTCTAAAGTGGATAGGATTGAGCAGTTGTTAGTTGAAGACTCTCATAGGTGAATCTAGGGTGAATAGACGTGTAAGTACCGCAAGAGCGGGGTAGGGTGATGGTTTAGTGTGTCTTCCCTGCACGTAGCCAATCTCCGAACCTAGGATCACTGTTTCCAAAGACCAAAAACAGAGTTATTTTTCAAAAAGGACTAAATGTTTTCTAAAGGTTGCCAAACAACCTGTTTTCTTAAAAACCCTCTCTTGAAAAGATATTTTCAAAACCGTTTTCCAAAACCCTAAGTGTAGTCTTCGGATTATTCTTAGTTTTTAGGTGACCTAACTCACCTTAATCAAGTTAGGTAGCAACTCCAAACTTTTTCCAAAAGCCCTTTATTCAAATCTATTTTCAATTCAAACCTAGTCGCACTCATTCTTCTAAGAGGGTGAGTTCTAACGAGAGAGTACAATATTTTTTCCGCTTGTGTTTGTATTCCTCGAGTGCAAAAAATTTGGGCGCGACACCTAGAAAAATCTTATTTTTGCCAACTTAGAAACCTTCCATTTTAAAATCAAAATCATACCTTTTGCAAATCCTTGAAAATTCTCAATTTCCAAATCAATCAAACGTTTCCTTTTTAAAACGATTGAATCAAAACCTTCCATTTTAAATTCTTCAAATGACTCATTTTTCAAACCTTCTAAATTTAGACCCTGAATCAACTCCTCCCATTTTGGAAACAATGGAAACTTACCTTTTTTAAGCAAATCAAATCTTTTTCAAAAAGGAAACAAAACCTTTCCAAATCTTTTCAAACCCTTTCAAATCTTCCAAATCTTTTCAAATCTTTCTGAAAGGAAACAAATCCAATCTTTTTCAAAAAAAGAAAACAAATCTTTTCCAAAAAGGAAATAAAATCTTCTCAAATAAAATCTTCTTAAATCAAATCTCAATCTTTTCAAATCAAGGAAACATTTTCAAATCTAATCTTCCTGAAAAGGAAACATTTTAAAAATCAAATCTTCCTGACAACGAAACATTTTCAAAATTCAATCTTCTTAAAAATGAAATCTTTCAAAGTCAAACTTTCCTAAAAATGAACATTTTCAAACTGAAACTTTTCTGAAAGGAAACTTTCTAAAAATGAAAGTTTTCTAAAAATAAAAACACATTTCAAAATTCCAACTCTTTCGGACTCTTGTCCCAGCTACGGCTGACCTGATCCTCTTTAAGGAGGTACGTAGGCAACCCTTCATGAGGTGCGGTTATAACCCTTTTCAAATTTTCAATTCTACAATCATTTTCAAATTTTCTATTCCACAACCATTTTAAATTCTCAATTCCATAACCATTTTTCAAACTTAATTCCATCTTTCAAACTTTGTTTTCAACTGTTTTCTAAGTGAATAACATTAAACATAGGTAACCGGTGAGTCATAATTAGGCGAGTAAAAGGTGAATAGACATATAAGTACCGCAAGGGCAGGGTAAGGTGATAGTCTTAGGACATCTTCCCTACACGTAACTAATCCCAGGACTTAGGAATTTTTGTTTCAAAGACCAAAACTAGAGTCAATTTTCAAAAGGGCTTTCCAACTTTTTTAGAGTTGTCAAACAACCCTACCTTTTAAAACTCTCTCATAAGGACGTCTTTCGAAATACTTTTCAAAACCTAAGTTTAACTCTTGGGTTTTACATGGAGTAGATGACCTAGTACATCTTTAAATATGTTAGATGGCGACTCCAAAGACCTTTTCAAAAAAGCTCTAATTAATTTCATTTCAAAAATTCAAACCCCATCGCATTTATCCTTCTAGGAGGATGAGTTCTAACAAGAGAGTACCGTGCTTTTTTCCGAGCCAAGAGGGCTTGGTTCAATAAAACGGGACGCGACAGTAACGATATGCCATGAGTAAAACCCTATTACTTTCCAAATATTTTAAATTCAACTACATCTCATGCGATGGTTTTTATATGTTTTCAAAAGTCAATGTTTATGTTCAAGTATAAATGTCATACCTTGAAATGCATGAAAGCTAGACTTATGTTATGAATCAAAACTCATGAATTATAATATTTAAATGAAAGAGATGCAAAGTTTATAGTGTATGGTGCCAACTTGAGGTCTTTTCATAGCAAGACATTAAACTCGCCCGATAATCCTACGGTAGGGGATGTGAAATAAACTATCGATATATTGGGAGATGTCCCTTGGCCTAAATAGCCTATGCGTGACCTAAGAGGGTTACTATAGAGCCTAGCCCATATGTCGAGTTGTAGCACACTTATGCTTTTAGAACAAGAACCAAGATATGTTCAAATGCTTATGACAACTTATTTTGTTATGCTTTATCATGAACAAAGATATATCACATTCCTCTTTTACGATACCATGTTATGAAACGATAGAATGTTTTAATATGATGCTTATGCCATCTGTGATTTCAAGCTTATACTTTTACCCTTTTCAAGTCCATGCTCTATATGCATAAAAGTTTATCTATTGTTTTATACATTAGATATAAATGCTAGTCTATAGTATTTTCATGCTCGTGCATCATTGTTATTCACTAAGCATTAGGTTACGTTTTCTCAAATGTTTTCAAGTAGCCAATCCAAGAGGCCCTTGGAGGAGGCCATATGTGAATTTTGAGCTATGGCCCACAGGCCTATGTTATGTTATGTGTATCTTGGTGAGACCCTAATGTTTTGTAATATTATAAATGATATAATTGTGGCGGCCTTGAATAGGCCCATATGTACGTTTATATTTTGGATTAAGCACAACTATGCCATGTATGACACAAGTTATGTTTTAAACTATAAAAATCCTACTTTTGCAATTATGTATCATTTTAAATAACTATGCATAGGTGTTCAATTGGTTTATGTAATGCGACCTTGGGTAGCCTTACTACTGGCATGTCATGTACCCTAACTCTGTAAGCTTTCCATCTGTTGGATTCTTTGTTGCCGCCAGAAACTTTCTAATCGCTAGGTCTCCAGTACAAAAGCTCTTGGATGAACTTGCTTATTGTGAGATCGGCTAAGCTGTTGATGATAACTAGTGAGCTTGAGTAGGCCACCACCCTCTTTTCTTCAATGAGGTCCAGGTCTATGACCAAGGTCTGTTCATTAAGACCGGCATCGAATACTGCTGATCTGATTGTTGGGAGTCCAACCTATAAGGGTATTACTGCTTCGACTCTATATGTTATTGAAAAGGGGATTTCACCAATAGATCTCCTTGGAGTGGTTCTATAGGACCATAGGACACTAGGTAGCTCTTTTACCCATCTCCTTTTAGCCTTTTCAAGTCTTTTTTTTGATTCTGTTCAACAGTGTCTTGTTGGATATTTCAACTTGTCTGTTGCACTGATAGACAAGTGTTGAGTAATAATTTCTGATCTCGAGTTTATTGAAGAATCCTCTGAACATATTTTCATCGAACTGGGTGCCGTTGTCCGAGACCTATGCACGTGGTATACCAAACCTTGTAATTATGCTCCTCCATGTAAATATTTTTGCAACTATCTCCATGATGGTTGATAGGGGTTCTGCTTCTACCCACTTTGTGAAGTAGTCTATTGCGACAATAAGGAACATCTTGTTTCTTGGAGCTTAGGGCAAAGGGCCAATTATGTCCAGTTCCTATTGGGCAAAAGGCTAGGCACTGGTAATAATAGTGAGGTCCTCGGCTAGCTAGTGGATTAATGGTGAGAACTTTTAGCACTTCTCACACTTCATTACGTATTGAGTAGGAGCATCATTCTATATATATGGCCACTAGTAGCCCTGTGAAATAGCTCGGTGAGTGAGCGATCTTCCCCCAACATGGCTTTCACAGATCCTTTCATAGATTTCTAACAAAATGCCCTACACTTTGTCTGGATGAATGCAATGTAAGTAAGGACCCGTGAAAGATCTTCTGTATAGTTCCTTACTAGGTGACAACCAGTACTTTAAGGATTTATGCTTTATTATCCTAGCTTCATTCTTATCTTCAGGCAATTCATCTTTATCGAGATAGGCAATAATTGGATCCATCGAAGACGATCCTAGCTCTTCAATAGCCAGTACTTGCTTTTTTTCTTGAAAGATGCTTGAGCTAGCCAAGGTCTCAACATGGATTGTTCTTTTTTTATCCCAATTTCAAGGTTGCCGTGAGTATTGCTAGGGCATCAGCATAGGTGTTGCTGTGCCAATCTGACACAGCTTGTATTTGATGAACTTTTTCAGTAATTCCTGTGCTTTTGCTAAGTATTGTGCCATCTTATCATTCTTTGCCGCGTATTCTCTCATGATCTAATTTATAACTAGTTATGAGTCTGAATAGATTATTATCTCGGTAATTTTCAGCTCTATAGGTCGGCGTAGCCCAACAACCAAGGCCTTGTATTCTGACTCATTGTTTAAGTCAGTGAACTCTAGTTTAATAGCATGCTCTATTGCCATGCCATCTGGTGTAATTAGGATTATGCATGATCTTGCCCCCTGTTGTTGGATGCTCCATAGACGAAGAGCTTCCAATGATCAGCAGTCCCCTCATGCTCTAAAGGGAGGGTAATTCTCTTGTAGCTTAGCAGTAGGTGTTCGATTAATTTTCTGTATCAACTTAATAGAGAATTCAGCAATAAAGTCAGCAACTACTTGACCTTTTACCGCCGATCTAGGCTAATACTTGGATGTTGAATTCACCCGACTCCACTGCCCACTTTGCTATTTTGCCGGATAAATATGCCATTCGGAAGAGAGGGGTTTCAACTGGTGATTTATGAGGACATTGATAGTATGGGCTCTAAAGTAATGCACCAGCTTGCGTGATGCCATTACTAATGCAAGGGCCAACTTTTTTAAAGGTAGATACCTAATTTTTGCCCCCAAGAAAGTCTTGCTAACATAATAAACTAGTTTTTGTTGCAGGTCTTATTACTGAAGTAGAATGACATTGACTACATGCTCTAAAACAACTAGGTATAAATAGAGTTCCTCATGCTTGAATCGAGTAAAAAAAAGTGGTAGATGGGCCAGATAATTCTTTAGATCGGCAAGGGCTTGATCACAGTTTGAACTCCAGCTAAACTGCTCTTGTTTTTTCAGAAGTTGAAAAAATGGTCGACATTTGTCTGAAGATCGACTAATGAACCTGTTAAGAGCCGTTGCCATCCTAGTCAACTTCTGAACTTCCTTAACTATTTTTAGGGTTTGGGTGTTTTGAATTGTACTGATTTGCTATGGATCTACTTCAATTCCCCGCTATATAACCAAGAATCCCAGGAACTTCCCTAAACTTACACCGAACATGCATTTTGAGGCATTCAACCTTATTTTGTACTCCTTCAGGATGTCGAACACTCCTCTTAAGTTGCCAAGGTGCAACCGGCTGACCCTGCTCTTGACCACCAAGTCATCAATATAAACTTCTACAGTACTATTGATGTGCTCTTTGAACATCTTCGTGACCAATCTTTGGTAGGTAGCACCAGCGTTCTTCAGTCCAAAGGCCATAACTTTATTGAAGAAAATACCCTTCAGGGTGATAAAGACGGTCTTTTCTTGGTCATCCTCATGAAGTGGTATCTGGTGGTACCCATGATAGGCATCTAGGAAGCTCATTCTTTCATATCCAATTGTTGCGACTACAAGCTGGTTGATCTTTGGAATAGGGAAAGGGTCCTTGGGACATGTTTTGTTTAGGTTAGTGAAATCCACACACACCCTCCACTTGACGTTCTTTTTCTTTTCCACCACTATGTTGGGTAGCCAGCGTGGGTAAAAGATTTTCGTAATTGCCTCTATTTCAATGAGCCTTTCCATCTCCTCGATTACTGCATCCACGTGCTGTGTAGCTGCCCTTCTTCCTTTCTAGACCATAGGTTGGCATTGTGGGTCAACATTGAGTCTATGGTAGGCTACTTCTGGATCAATTCCCGACATGTCATAAGGGGTTCAAGTAAAGATTTTGATGTAGCACCAGTAGTTCAATCAGTAATTTTTCTTCAATCTTGGACAGCGAAGTACCAATCACAAAGTAATTCTGCTTTTCATGTCAATCTATCTCCACTCTCTTTAGGTTTTTCAAAACCTTCTTTTTGGGTATCTGCCCGACATCATCAATAGTAGGTGTATCCTCATGGAGCTCCATCATCTGGACCTTGCTTGTTTTTACTTTGGTGGCACAAGCTGTTAGGAAACATTGCTTGGCTGCCACCTGATCTCCTCGGATCTCCTTTACTACTTCAACGGTTAGGAAGCGAATTAGTTGGTGGTAGGTGGATGGTATGTCCTTCATAAGTTGCAACCACGTCTGGCCTATGATTGCATTATAGGGGAAAGGCACGTTGACCACTAGAAACTTTGTCTAAAGGGTAATTCCTCCTGTGGCTACTGGGACTGTCACATTTTCCAGCAGCCAAACTAGGTTCTAACTAAAGCCAATTAGAGGGTTGATGGATGGCTGTAGGTCGGAGTCCTTTAACTTTAACTTCTTGAAGAGGTCATAATACATGACTTCAGACGAGCTCCCTCGATCATCAAAATTCTCCTGACATCACAATCCCCCAATCGCAATGTCACCATCATTGCGTCACTATAGGGCATCTGAACACCCACTAAATCATCATCAGTAAAGGTTATGACCTTAGCACTATTGTCGATTTTGACCTTCTTGGCTGGAGGCTCAATTTGCATCACTTCCCTTAGAGTGCCATTTTTTTGATCTCGGCTCTATACTTGTGACGGTCTACCTCTGTGGATCCTACCGATCCATGCAATACTGCAATTATATAGGGTGGCTCTATCTGGGCTTCCTTCTATGGGGCACCGTCTTGCTTGTTTTGCTTTACTTCCCACTTAGTCTTTTCTCGATCAATATACTAGTCCATATGGTCAGTTTTCACTAGTTCTTCGAAGTGGTTTTTGAGGTGCCTACAACGCTCTGTTTGGTGCCCCTTTTCTTTATGGTAGGAGCAAAACTTTCTTTGATCTCAGACTGTAGGGTCTCCCGCCAACTTTGGTAGCTAGTTGAAAAAAGGCTTGTCCTGAATCTATGGCAGAGTTTTATAGATCGGGTCCTTAAAGATCGTGTTAATCACTTCAGTCGGCCTCGATTATTATTTTCTTCACATCGAGGCTTCTTGTTCTCCTTTTCGTCTTTTTTATTCGATTTCTTGCCAACCTTCTCCTGGGTCGGTTGTGCTATATCTTATTACACTCTGGCGTACTGTTTGATTCTCAACATCAGTTCCTGTACCTTAGTAGATGATTTCTTCATCCAGTATTGCCTCAATCGGTGCTCCCTGGGAAGGCCGATCTTGAACTGTGTGACGGTTAGCTGCTCGCTGCACTCCTTAATTTTGTTGTAGGCCTTCTAGTAGCGTCTTGCATATGTTTGTAACCATTCTCCATCCTTCTTGTGTAAGGTCAACAAGTAGTCTACCTCCCTAGGCTATTTGCTGTTTGGGATGAACTGCGCGGTGAATATTTTGGCGAGTTACCTTAAACTTGCTATTGTTCTGGACGACAACTTATCAAACCATTGTGAAGCTACTCTTTTAAGACTCGATGGGAAAACTTGGCACATTAGGGACTTGTCTCCACTCCACAGCGACATGTTTTGTTTGTAGTGCTGAACATAACTAATGGGATCTGACTTCCCATCATAAGATATAAACTTTGGCAGAGTAAATTTTCTTAGAGGCAGGCCTTAATTTCCTCTGTAAATAGTGTGGATGCGATCTGATCTAAGGCTCTTCTAGCTATGTCATAGGCTGTCCCTCCCGTACGGCGCTTGTCCCTGTTATCTAGCCACTCGTTCAGCCATCGGTCCCAGTCCTGCTATTTTGGATAAGCTCTTGTCTAATCTCTTGCGTGTGGGGTCTGATTCCTCCCATGTTGCCGATCTTCTTGTTTGTTCTTGTAGTATCTAGTGTTGGAGGCGTGGCTTATAATCAAACGTATGGCAGGGGGGCTCATGCTTCTAGAATTCGTCCTTCTTCTTCTACGTCGATCTGAAGATCTTGTGCAAACTTGTCCATCTCTTTTAACAATTGCATCTGTCATAGCTTGGACCTGAGACCTAAGGTGTGCTATCTCTTCGTTCCATCATCGGAGTTCCTGCTCGGGGTGATGTATTACTAGGCACGCCTAATGGAGGGCGAGAGGTTTAAGTTCCTGTGATAGCTTCTTCAATAGTTTGGATTTCTAATGTATTGCGGAGCCCGCCATAGTTCTTCTTGTCTTTTCTGACGGTTATCATCAAGGACTCGTATCTCCGACCTTATCGAATGACCTCCCAGACTTCGTGTTGAACCATCTCGGTGATCTGACAAGTGAGTGTCCTCATGGCTGGGAACATCTCGGCTATTTTCAATCTTTTTACTGGTGGGCTCAACTCCTCCTTTAAGAAAGCTGGTACTCATCACTATTAGACCTTCCCACAGATGGCCCTAATTGTAGGTGAAATTTTTAGGAAGGCCTAATTCAATGCGCGAACCAAATTGGCAAGTACAAACTATCTGCAAAAAAAGAAGACAATGAGAATACATCGATCCTCTTTCGGTTGATGATACTTCGATGATTAAGTTAGTAAGTTTAATCAAAATGAATTGAATAAAGAACTCTCAACGAGAACTCAAGTGAACATACTTTGCTTCTTAGTTACATGGTGTATTTATAAGTTTCGGAGGCCCTATTCCATCTAAGAATGGTATTCAATCTCCGTCTAGGAGGCTACCGCCTTTGGGTTGGTCTATAGATGATTTGGACTTATCTTTAAATGTCCTTGTCCAGATCGACATGGGACTCTTGCCCTTTGGACTTGTCTGTTTTACCTTTTGGGCCTAATTCACCCTGCCGAGCATGACATAGTTATTATCTAAGCTTTCTGAGTTATTTGGCAGACAGTACTATTTGTAAGAAATGTTTGCAAAACCTAAAGAAACCTTCCGCTTAGTTTTTCAAGAGTTTTCATTAAGTGTCTTTAAAGTATCCTAACCATCTCCCAAAGAGTTTATAGAACGTTTCCATATGTTTCCGAACGTTTTTTCAAATTTCAAAATAAATTTCATACTCGTACAGGAAGCTTGCTTTTGCAATTCCCATTTTACACGAGTTTTCCGACAGCCATGATTTGAACATTGGTCACACAGGCTTTTTCCTGGTACATGACTTATGACTTGCACAATGAAAATATCTAACATTACATAAATTTTATAGATAAAAAATCTTATTAGAATAATCTAGCAATGATATATTTTTAAAATTATAAATCCAAGATGACGAGTGCTTCAGTTTAAAATTAACTAACCACTAATAATTATTTCATTATGTGCAAAAAATTTATACAAATATTATGTTTGTGGAGTTTTACTTTTTACTCACTTATACATGCAAAGTGTCGCTAGCTTCTCCTCTGGAAAAATATGACAATTATCAATTAAATAGGGTGACACTATTGTCGGGACAATCTTGACTTTTACAAAAATAATTTCATGTATTTTGATTTTCAAAATACAATTAACATCGATTTAAAGAGTAGTTTTACAAATTTGTAAAAAAAAATAAAATAAAAAAATAATAATTGCGGGAAAAATCAGCGCCGCTAGCCATAGAACCTACCAATAGCATATAATATTAAATAGATATATATATATATATATATATTTATATAAACATAAATAAGTACGTATGTGACAAAATGTGGGACGAAGAGAGATTGGGTTATTGGTTGGATTCGATTAACGTCATCATTGTCGTTATTACAAAAACCAATGACTCAATCAGCCAGTAATAAGAGAGAGAAGAAGAAAGAAAATAACTAAAATTTATTAAAAAAAAAAACTAAAAAATCTATGATGGAGGATAACCCTTAAAAAAAATGTAGAATTTTGCATTTTTCACTCTTTCACACCACAAAATATGAAAAAATTACACATAATAATTTTTGTACAAAAGTCGTGCTCGTACAAACATTACAGTAAAATCAGAAGACATTAACATGTGTTTCGATGTCAGCTACTGGTGTGGTGATCCGGGCCTTCGTCCCCACTTACACCTTCCAGTTCTCACACACGTGTGGAGAAAGAAAAGTGAACACTACGGTTGTCTGGGTATTGCAAATTTTGACGCCCAATCAACTCGGCATATATATATCTATATATATATATATCACACGTTTTCTTGCAGTAGAGACCCCACGAGTGGGGCTTCCGCAACAGTTATCGGCCCGCACCTGCCACCACTTGGACCCCACCACCAGCCCCAACTTCATCTACCCAGCTGGCTATGCACTGATTCTCTCTCTCTCTCTCTCTCGTCTTTGTGGGCTCCTACTACTACTACTTCTCGCTCTCTCTCGCTCTCTCTCGCTCTCTCTCTCTCTCTATCTAAAGACAGCAGTCAACCACAAGAGGAAGAAGAGAGGGAGAACCCACCAATTCCCACTTGTGCACTTTCGCTCACAACACTTTTGAGGGGGGAAACAACTTAATCTCCAAGTTTTCCTCTCTTTCTCCAGATGGTTTTTTTGTCAATTGAATAATGTTTTGAGGGGTTCGTAAGATTTTTCTTGATACCCGTATGAAATCTATGGAGTCACAGGGTAATAAGCATCAAAGAAGTAGTAGTGGTGGCTCTAGCCAGATCCAAGAAGCTGCTTCTCTCCAACTGGTTCCTCAATCAGAACCTGGACCTGGGTCCGCTCAGGTCCCAGGCCATGGTCCCTTCATGGGCTCCATCTCCATGGAATCTGGAGGAGGAGTACTATTTTCTTCTTCAGCTACTCCCCCCACCACCACCCCTACCACAAACACCAACTCTGCCTCCACCAAAGTTACCAAAAGACCCTCCAAAGACCGCCATACTAAAGTCGAAGGCCGTGGCAGGCGCATCCGTATGCCGGCCGTATGCGCCGCCAGGGTCTTCCAGCTGACCAGAGAATTGGGTCATAAGTCCGACGGCGAAACCATAGAGTGGCTTTTACAGCAGGCTGAACCGGCAATCATCGGCGCCACCGGAACAGGCACAATTCCGGCCAATTTTTCGAGTCTCAACGTCTCTCTCCGTAGCAGTGGCACCACCATCTCTGCGCCACCGTCGAAGTCCGCCCCGCTTTTCATCCATGGCAGCGGGGCCACCATGCTAGGGTTTCATCACCAGCTTTCGGGTGGTGGTGGTTATGGGGAATTCCCCGGCGAGAATCACATGAATAAGCGATTCAGGGAAGATCTTTTCAAAGAAGACGTTCACCAAACATCAAACACAGCTACCCGCCCAACCTCACCTTCAGGTGCTAAACCGGATAGAACCGGAGTTCAGGACCATGAACCGGGTTCAGACTCAAAATCCGGTTCAGTAGAGCAATCGAGCTTCATTCCGGCACCGGCCATGTGGGCAGTTGCACCATCCCCCACGAACGGGGGCAACGCTTTCTGGATGCTGCCCGTTGCCGCTGGCACCACCGCCTCGACGATGGGATCCGGCCAGCTGGAGCAACAGATGTGGCCGTACAAGGGATCAACCATGCAGAGAGTTGGCGGCTTTGAATTTCCCGGTGGTGGCCGGTTTAGTCCGGTTCACCTAGTGCAACAGCCACATCCGGTTCAGCAGCTGGGGTTAGGTATCTCAGAGACTACTACTAGCATGGGAATGTTGGCCTCTATTAATGCATATAGCAGTGGAAGCAATAGGGTTGGGTTGGGTATGAATTTGGAGCAACACCACCACCACCATCATCGTCAGAACCACTCTCAACCTCAAGCTAGTGATAGTGGTGATGAGAAAACTAAAGATTCCCAATGATTTTTGTTATTCTCATGTTAATATGGGGAATGAAAGCGAAGCTTCGCATGCATTATCTTCTTAATTGTTAATGTTTGGTATTTGGTTAGCTGTAAATTGTCTTGTTAATAGATGATGAAGAAGACAATATTCATCTTCTCAATTGTTAATGGTGGTATTGATTAGCTATAAATTGTCGATGTTATTAGGTGAAGACAATATTCATCTTTGTCGGTGTCAATTTTTTAAATTTTTCTTTGCATTTGGGAAGCAATCAATGTCGCCTGTGTTAAATGGAACTAAAGAAATTGATTGAGCTCTTGTAGCGTCACAGTGAATTTTCCACGTTTGGTGGTTCTTGGAGTGTGTTCTGTGATAATGATAACGTGCGCTCCAAGAGTATTTAATATTTTTCCAAATTATGTTCTACTTTATTAACATAAATTTTAAATAAGCACAGAAATTAGGGACAATAATCATCTTTCTTTTTCAAATTCTAACTAGTTAATTTCACTGCTCCACGTAATAGGAATTGTGAGAGGAAGAGAAAAAGAAATGTTAGTATCCAATAATATCTCTTGCCGTTGATTGGTTTAATCTCTCTCTAAATTGTCTTCTTGCGTTTATTAAATTTAAGAGAGTTAGAGAGAATCATTGTAGCAAAGAAAGTTGGTATTCCTCCTTTTGCATTAATTTTAGAGTGGAGAGAGTAGTTAATTTTCTCACTCGCATGTCTAATATGGACTTTTGCTCATGAGCCATGACCAAGTATATTATATATTGACAACTAATTAGAAAATATAAAAATCAAAACTTCTCTTCTGGTAGTATTAAAATATATGATGGTTTGGAGAGAGACCTATATATAATCAATTCAACATGAAAATTACCCTAAGTGTGTGATCGCCATTGAGATTTCAAAGATTATAAATTTCGTATGAGATAGATACTCACAAAACATCCCAAAGGTGTGACAGTCACAGGATGTGTCGGCTAAAAAATGTGTCGTTGTGAGTTTCATTTTCATTTTCAATTTCGACTGGACATATTCTTCCTTCAGATCTAACCTATTCTAGAAGTGAAATGATAAATCTTCTGCGTGAGAATATTGCATACGAAATTCCAAGAAACTGCAATTATGATATTATTTGGTTGACAAATGCTAACAGGGGGTAATGGTTTAATGTATTTGGGCCGCATATATATATCTTAACTAATTTTACATGTCATTGTCTTCTTTGGGCCATATTGTTAGGATAATAAGAGAAAACAAATAGTAATTAGAGAAATTTTTAAAGAAAGAGAAGGTGTAGCATACTGACATTCAGTTACAAGCTGATGCTTGACACATCAGCATTTGCTCACTATCACTTGGTAGGTCCTAATTGATGTGTCAAGTATCAGTTGGTGACTGAGTATCAGTTATGGTTGATGCTAGACTTTTTTCTTAAAGAAGACTTATCTACATGTACAAAAATTAAGTACATAGCTGTTTTGATATATGGTATATACCTCAAAAAATTGCTTTTACTCTTGCAAAGGAGTCTTAGTACCATTGCCAAAGGGTTTGCCTCAATATTTAGGAGTTGGATTTTCACATTAAAAAAAAAAACAAAGCAGTCAATATAGGTCGAACACTAACCATCTCCATGGTAAGAGTGGCTAATGAAGATGGGCAGAAATTGTTATATAGGTCCTCTGAGATCTCAGCTTGATTTTGGGTTCCCACAAGATTACGATGACAAAGAAGGTTGGTTGGGTATCAATTAATAATAGTAATAATAAAAAAAACTAAAGATAGCAATTCATTCATGAAATGGCTTTGACTTGCTGAGGTATGGATGCAATTTCTTCTGAGCTAAAGCTCATGTTCAAAATAAAAAAGTCGAAATTAGAGAAAAAGGGCCAAAAAAAAAAAAAAATGGAGAAAACCCCTAATAAGCCTTAGGTATGCATGACTTGTGCATGATGATAAAGTCATTGTGATTTTAGAGAGACAGCTCCCCATTTGACCATCCTAGTGGTCAGTTCTTTTTTTTTTTTTTTAACCCATTAGACATGGTTTTGAAAACTGCTTAGCAGCAAAAAACAAGTTACTAGATCTGATTAACCTAGATTTGATAAACATTTATTGCCAATAGTTTGCTAATAAAAGTCATTGGTATTTGACTAATTGGGAAATTAAAAGGTTTCAAATAAGTAAGCACCTATACTAATGTCGGATCATCATTTAGTTATCCCATTCTTGGTCAAATTTGCTTTCAAGCATCAAAAGTTACTCTTCAAATTTCGTAGATTTTTGCTGAAATAACATCCTTTTTGAAAATAATTTCTTATCTAATACTTTCTCAAAAATAATTTTCAAACTAGCATCCTAACATCAACATTAGTAGAAACATTTTATTGCTAAGTCATTATAGTTTGCTAAAATTGTATTTTACCGTAATGTTTGATTATTTATCTTAAAACTTGCCGCTTCCTCTTAGGATCCCAGGCAAGCTCACATTACTATATTATGGTACCCATTACTTTGGAATTTGAAACTCCAAAAACTGGAAGTAAAATTTTAATCCATTTGAAGAAAAAAAGTGACATTTTTTAAATTCTAAATCAGTTAAATTTGCCTTTTTACAATTTTTACACTAGTTTGCTGAAACTCCAATTCAATTAAACTTTTGTAATTGTTACCACCTCTTCCCAACAATCAAACAGGTACATCAATTTTGACTCCAATGATACGTCTCCTCCTGTTAATCGGTTGACATCATATACGCTATAGGTATGTTTTTGCCTGTTTTTATATGTATATATATGTATGTATGACTCTGTGAACTAACTTGTAAGCTAGGCATGGCAGTGGATGTTGAGGAAGATTGTTATAAAAATGAAGGAGACCATGGTGGTGTGGGGCAATGGCGGGTGGAGACTGGACAGGAGGAAGAAAGGGAAGGAAAAAAATAAAGATTTTGATTATAGAATTTCTTGATGTTGTTGGGTTTAATATTGTCTTTTCATATTTTCTGTTACTTCTTTTAACAGTTACACATTGGAAGAAAACTCAAGAGATTAATTGTTTGTTAGAATAATTGGGTGTAAACTCATTATTTTGTTGATCTTTGAGCCAATATAAATGTGGGACCCATGCATCATTTGTGTCGGGTCATTGGTGCGTTGGATTCACCTCTGAGAGGAGATGAATCTAGACTATTTACTTGCTCAAATCCGTGTAGGATTGAATGAGTTATTGACCTCCAAAGTCACCCATTGAATATGGGTTATGTAGTTAAAAGTGGGTAATCCCATATTGATTTCTTATGAGAAATAAGTTGTCCATATATAACCCAAGTTTGGAGTAAGGTTTGGGCCCCAAGGGGCACCCCACTTTTGTGGAAGGGGGAGGACCTATGGAACCCATGGGTTGACCTAATACTCCACACGCGCGCGTCGCCGCTTGCCCGTCCAGGTCGGGTCGTGGGTTCGGTTCAAGTCTTATCTTTTTGGGTTAGGGTCGGAATTAAATTATTTAATTAATTAATATAATTAATTTCTGACGGTTTGACCGAACAGATGTGACCGTTGACCGAACAGGTACGTCCCTCCGGTAAGGGGCTGTTTGGCTGCTGGTACCTGTTCGAACCAGTGTTTCGAACAGGCACTTGGGCTCTATAAATAGAGCAGCATTCTAGCATTCATAACATCCAATCCAATCGAAAAATTCCGAATTGTTGCATACAACGAATTCTTCTTCTTCCTTCCGTATTTTCTGAGAGAGTTTAGATCATGTGGTGAAGCCGCCGAGCATTTTTTATTGAAGTGCTGCCTAAAGACTGCTGAGATCGTTTTATCCTGGGAGTCAGACACCCAACATCCCGTGAGCACCAACTGTGGGGGGTGAATCTGTTTTTAAGAAGAGAGTGTGAAACACTCGACTCGATCTATCTTTCGACTTCTACATTTTCTATTTTTTTTTTTGTGGACGACAACCGGGTAAGTCGTTACGTTTTAATTTGTTCTTATTCAAATTCTAATTGTCTTCTAGTTAAAATTGCTTCTAGTTAAGAATTAGATAATTCGTGTTATTTATTATTTGTGATCACTGATTATACACATAGTAATTAAATAGGGATTATATAACTAACAATCTTAAAGACAAATTCAATTCCTATTTTTTTTTAACTGTGTTAATTAGTGTCGTGTTTCTGGATTAGTACTCAAATTTTGTGTAAAATTGTTTAATCCAGAAATGGCTGATGATACTCCTATTCCTACTCTTACTTCAACTCCTATTGTGATTGGGACACCGGTACCGACAATGACTGTGCCGATGAACCAAGTGCATACACCAAATGTACCGGTGAATCACGGAGAAAAGCCAGAGAAGTTCAATGGAACTGATTTCAAAAGGTGGCAACAGAAAATATTGTTCTACCTGACGACTCTGAACTTGGCAAAATTTCTTCGTGAAGATGTTCCTACTCTGAACGAGAATGAGTCCGACCAGCAAGTAGTTGCGGCGGTGGAAGCATGGAAACAAGCTGACTTCCTATGTAGGAACTATATCCTCAATGGACTGGATAATACACTCTACAACGTGTATTGTGCCGTGCAGACGACAAAAGAACTGTGGGAATTTTTAGACAAGAAGTACAAGATGGAAGACGCCGGCTCAAAAAAATTTGTGGTCGGTAAGTTCCTTGATTACAAAATGTTTGATTCTAAAACAGTTATTAGCTAGGTCCAGGATCTCCAAGTTATACTTCATGATATCCATGCCGAAGGCATGGTTCTGAGTGAGTCTTTCCAAGTGGCTGCGATAATTGAAAAATTGCCGCCGTCCTGAAAAGAATTCAAGAACTATCTGAAGCATAAGCGCATGGAGATGAGGCTTGAGGAACTTATCGCCAGGCTAAGAATTGAGGAAGACAACCGGGCTTCTGAGAAAAAATTTGTCAACACCCATATGGTGTCAAAAGCAAATGTGGTGGAGCAAGCCAAATCCAACGACAAAAAGCGAAAGCATGATGGTCAAGGGTCCTACCAAGGTTCCAAAGGTGGCAATTTCAAAAGGTTCAAAGGAAAATGTTACGTCTGTGGTAGGACTGGTCATACGGCCAAGGATTGTCGCAAGCGTAAGGATCTTGAGAAGAAGGATCAAGAGAACCACAAGAAGAAATCTGCTCAAGCCAATGTGACCGAGGATCTTTGTGCCAATGTGGAAGACCTGAATCTTTCTGCCGTAGTTTCTGAGGTAAACTTGGTTGGCAATACTAAAGAATGGTGGGTGGACACTGGGGCCACTCGTCACATCTGTGCCAACAAGTGGATGTTCACATCTTACCACTCAGTGGACGGTGAACAACTCTACATGGGCAACTCGGCAACCTCAAAGGTTGAAGGTTAGGGGAAGATTGTTCTGAAAATGACTTCCGGCAAAGAACTTACTCTGAATGAGGTGTTCCATGTGCCAGACATTCGCAAGAATTTAGTCTCTGGTTCATTGTTGAGTAAGAAGGGCTTTAAGTTGGTGTTTGAGAGTGATAAGTTTGTACTTACTAAGGGAGGAATGTTTGTGGGAAAGGGATATCTGAGTGATGGACTCTTCAAACTTAATGTAATGACTGTGGCTCCTAAGCCTTCTAGTAATAATACTACATCTTCTATTTACTTGCTTCAGTCTTCAAATGTATGGCATGGTAGATTAGGTCATGTTAACTTTGATACCATGCGTAGATTAGTTAAATTAGAGTCTTTGCCTAAACTTGATTTTAATGCTAATAATAAATGTGCAACTTGCGTTGAGGCAAAGTTGACTAGAACTCAGTTCAAATCAATTGAAAGAAGTACGGAACCACTTGAACTAATTCATAGTGACGTTTGTGACTTGAAATATGTTCAAACTCGAGGTGGGAAAAAATAGTTCATAACTTTCATTGATGATTGCACTCGCTATTGTCATGTTTACGTAATGAGAAGTAAAGATGAAGCAATAGACATGTTTATACAATACAAGAGTGAAGTTGAGAATCAACTTAGCAAAAAGATTAAGGTGTTAAGAAGTGATAGAGGTGGTGAGTATGAATCACCATTTGCACAACTATGTGTTGAACATGGTATCATACATCAAACCACTGCACCTTATTCACCTCAGCAAAATGGAGTTGCTGAGCGAAAGAATCGCACTCTAAAAGAGATGATGAATGCTATGTTGATAAGTTCTGGGGCACCCCAGAATTTGTGGGGGGAAGCATTGCTATCTGCCAACTATGTTCTCAACAAGATACCCCACAAGAAACTTGGCAAAACCCCTTATGAGATGTGGAAAGGTCGAAAACCTTCCTATAAATACTTGAGAGTATGGGGTTGTTTAGCTAAGGTAGCGGTTCCTTTACCCAAGAAGGTAAAATTAGGACCACAAACAGTTGATTGTATATTTATTGGCTATGCCGAACATAGCAGTGCATATCGATTTTTGGTTCACAAGTCTGAAATATTAGATATTCATGTGAATACAATAATGGAGTCTAGGAATGTATCCTTCTTTGAGGAGGAGTTTCCGTATAAGTCTACACATAGATCAAGTTCACTTAAATGGACTCATGATACCATTGTAGATAAAGACTACGGGTCAGTGGATAAAGGAAACGACGCTGAACCTAGAAGAGGTAAAAGGACAAAGGTTGCAAAGTCATTCGGTCCTGATTTTCTAACATATTTGGTAGAAAATGAACCTCAGAGTTATAAAGAAGCAATGTCCTCTCCAGAAGCACCTTTATGGAAAGAGGCTATCCATAGCGAAGTTGAGTCAATTCTGCAAAATCATACTTGGGAACTAGTGGATCTACCACCTGGTAATAAACCCCTTGGATATAAGTGGATATTCAAGAGAAAGATGAAAGCAGATGACTCAATTGACAAGTACAAGGCCAGACTTGTAGTCAAAGGCTACAAGCAGACTGAGGGAGTGGATTATTTTGATACATATTCTCCTGTAACCAGAATAACGTCCATATGTATCTTGATAGCTTTTGCGGCTTTACATAATCTTGAGATTCATCAAATGGATGTTAAAACGGCATTCTTAAATGGAGATTTGAATGAGGAAATTTATATGGAGCAACCTGAAGGATTCATTGTTCCTGGCAAGGAGAAAAAGGTGTGCAAACTTGTTAAGTCTTTATATGGACTAAAACAAGCCCCGAAACAATGGCATGAGAAGTTTGATAATGCTATGCTGTCAAACGGCTTCAAGATAAATGAATGCGACAAATGTGTTTATCTGAAGAACACTGCTCATGGTTATGTCCTTGTTTGTCTTTATGTAGATGATATGATTATCATTGGTAGCAATACTGATGTTATTAAAGCTACTAAGAAATTGTTGAACAGTAAGTTTGACATGAAGGATCTAGGGATTGCAGATGTTATACTTGGTATTAAGATTACTAAAACATTTGAGGGATATGCGTTATCACAGACTCATTATGTCGAGAAGATACTTGATAAGTTTAGTAAGTCTGATAACGGTCTAGCAAACACACCCATAGATTGTTCTCTACATTTATACAAGAACGATGATGAGGGCATATCTCAATTAGAATACTCACAGATAATTGGCAGTTTAATGTATCTCATGAATTGCACACATCCGGATATTGCTTATACGGTGAGCAGATTGAGCAGATATATGAGTAACCCAGGGTCAAACCACTGGAAGGCCATAGTTAGGGTTCTCAGGTATTTGAGATTCACCTTGAATTATGAGCTGCACTATACGAGATATCCAGCAGTTGTAGAAGGTTACACAAACGCAAATTGGATATCTGATGCTAGAGACGCTAAATCCACAAGTGGATATGTGTTTACTCTAGGAGGTGCAGCAATATCTTGGAAATCCTCAAAACAAACTTACATAGCCAGATCCACCATGGAATTTGAGTTTATCGCTTTAGATAAAGCAGGAGAGGAAGCAAAGTGGCTTCGTAACTTTCTGGAGGATATTCCCGTGTGGCCTAAACCTGTCTCTGCTATTTGCATACATTGTGATAGTCAATCTGCAATAGCAAGAGCACAAAATCACATGTATAATGGGAAGTCACGACATATACGTCGACGACACAATACTGTGAGGCAAATGCTTTCTAATGGAATTATATCCATTGATTACATCAAGTCTAAGAGCAACATTGCGGATCTGCTTACAAAAGGCTTGACGAAAGATCAAGTAGAGAATTCATTGAGGGGAATGGGCCTTAAGCCTATGACTTAAAAAGTCGCCATAATGGCAACCCAACCTAGCTGACTGGAGATCCCAAGATCTAGGTTCAACGGGACAACAAAATTGTGCGTGACTTAGGAAAAATCACTGAGGAACTCGTTCCGCTGCCCATTTCTATGATGAAATAGTGATAACCTGTAGATAGTGTTTAGGATGAGCTTAGCTCTTAATGATTCTTATACCTTGGAATTCCAAGTGGAGTATAGCAGGATACTCTTAATAAGAGATCACTTATATGAGTATGAAGGGGCCGCTTCTATGAGAAATTCTTAAGGCTAATTTCTCTAGAGTACTTATGAATCTACCAGGCATCGTTCAGGGCCAAAATGAACACAACCGAATGGATCACTAGATGATTTGAAAGGAACCGTGTGAGTACTATTGTCTTGGTTTATATAAACGACTGAACAGTTCAAGACATCACGTTCACTGGTTAGCCAAATAAATCCGATAGTATTTCACTGGGGAATGTTCAAAGCCAAAAGCCACCTTTCCCGATGCGGTAACTTTCTACCTGTCTCTCTCTCTCTCTGTGTCAAGTCAGTATTCTTATTTGCATTTTTCATTTCCAGCCAATCTCATTCATGTGGGGGATTGTCAGAATAATTGGGTGTAAACCCATTATTTTGTTGATCTTTGAGCCAATATAAATGTGGGACCCATGCATCCTTTGTGTCGGGTCATTGGTGCGTTGGATTCACCTCTGAGAGGAGATGAATCTAGACTATTTACTTGCTCAAATCCGTGTAGGATTGAATGAGTTATTGGCCTCCAAAGTCACCATTTGAATATGGGTTATGTAGTTGAAAGTGAGTAATCCCACATTGATTTCTTATGGGAAATAAGTTATCCATATATAACCTAAGTTTGGAGTAAGGTTTGGGCCCCAAGGGGCACCCCACTTTTGTGGAAGGAGGAGGACCTATGGAACCCATGGGTTGACCCAATACTCCACACGCGCGTGCCGCCGCCCGCCCGTCCGTTCCGGGTTGGGTCGGGTCGTGGGTTCGGTTCAAGTCTTATCTTTTTGGGTTAGGGTCGGAATTAAATTAATTAATTATTTAATTAATTAATTTTATATTAATTAATTAATTAATTTCTGACGATTTGACCGAACAGATGTGACCGTTGACCGAACAGGTGCGTCCCTCCGGTAAGGGGCTGTTTGGCTGCTGGTACCTGTTCGAACCAGTGTTTCGAACAGGCACCTGAGCACTATAAATAGAGCAGCATTCTAGCATTCATAACATCCAATCCAATCAAAAAATTTCGAATTGTTGCATACAATGAATTCTTCTTCTTCCTTCCGTATTTCCTGAGAGAGTTCAGATCATCTGGTGAAGCTGCCGAGCAGTTTTTATTGAAGTGCTGCCTAAAGACTGCTGAGATCGTTTTATCCTGGGAGTTAGACGCCCAACATCCCGTGAGCACCAACTGTGGGGGGTGAATCTGTCTTTAAGGAGAGAGTGTGAAACACTCGACTCGATCTATCTTTCGACTTCTACATTTTCTATTTTTTTTTTGTGGACGACAACCGGGTAAGTCGTTGCGTTTTAATTTGTTCTTATTCAAATTCAAATTGTCTTCTAGTTAAAATTGCTTCTAGTTGAGAATTAGATAATTCGTGTTATTTATTATTTGTGATCACTGATTATACACATAGTAATTAAATAGGGATTATATAACTAACATTGTTGTCCTTTAAACTGCAGGGAGGTTATACGCAACTACCATCTGGGCTTTATGTATGGTGCCTGCCATGTGTTTTCCTTCTTGACATGCCACATCATCTGGCACTAGTGTATACCATTTCTCCACATTATTATTGATAATCCCAACAATACAAGACTAACTTGATGTCATCCTCCATATTATGTGTGAATAAGAATATACTGACATTATAACAATCTGTATGTAATCAAATACTATCAATATGCTAATAAAAGAACCGGAAACAATAGAATTTAAAGTAGATGCATGCTAACCATGAATGTAGCAATGCAAGATTAAAGAGGTTTCGATCAAGGCAAGTGTGTGACACTTTGTCCTTAAGGCAGATCCCTCCCCTCCTAAAAAAAAATTGTGTTAACGGGATGAATGAGTGTCTCCTAAGATATAATAATCAACAGCAACGTAAGAGAAGCACTGCATTCTTTGTGCTTAGCGAACCAAACTATGTTTAAACTCTCTCTTAATGCAGTGAAATCCCAAAAACTCAAGCAATGGGGATGCAATTTGTGAGGATAAGAATATAAAATTTCTATCGAATTCAACTTCAAATTTTAACAGTCTTTCTAGAAATCCTACAAAAACCAACAACGTTTCGTCTAGAACAGATCGAGAAGAAAAGATGGCTACAACATTTCTATTGAAATTCATCGCAAAACTGAACCAAAACAATCACAAAATCGATAGGTAGAATGCACCACTTGGACAGAAAATCAATGATCTCTCAGTGACAAGAAACCTCCAATGACGAAGCCTTGGCATCCGTATCTGGACTGCACTCTGGCAAATATGGAAATCAACAGCGTTTTTGTTCTGGATGGTTGTTTGGATTTTGATTTAACTAGAGATAAAACTCCGGTACAAATAGGCGAGGACATGCCTATTCACAAAAAGGCACCAGCCAAATGCGCCCCTAACTCCAACGGACACTTTTGTTAAAACTTAAAAAATTAAGATTGAATTTTGGCGCAAAAAGGACCTAACTCCAACGGTCCGGTTAAGTCATTCGCACCCGCACCTGGCCCGGTGCGGTTCAGGCAAGCAACGCGCGCGTGTGTTTTGGATCAATCCATAGGATGGGTAGGTCCTCCCCTATCCACAAAATTGGGGTGCCCTTAGGGCCCAAACCTAACTTGAAGGGAAAGTTTTATATGCCCATCATTTGTTTCATAAGAAACCAATGTGGGATAACCCACGGTTACCCAAGTACACCATGGTCATGTTAGTCACCTTGAGAGCCATTATCTCATTCAAATCTGCACAAATTTGAGCAAGTAAATGCTTGATCTTCATCTCTTCATGGAGAAAAATCCATAGCACATTGGACTCACTTCAAAGGATGTGTAGGCCCCACTTATTATTAGGCTCAAAGTTGTGGTTAAACCATAAATTTTTTAACAATTCCCCCCATGAATGAGATTGATTGATGTAATGCAAATGAAAATGCTAACATGACAAAGAGAGTTTAAGTGGAAAGTTAACGCATCAGGATATCTGGCTTTTGGCTTTGAACTTTCCTTAATAAAATACTATCTGGTTTATTAGCTAACCAGTGAACATGATGTCTTAAACTGTTCATGTTGGCCTAAGAAGGCAATTCGAGAGGGGGGGTGAATTGGGTTTTATAGAATTTATATCAAGAATAGCAACTAAAAATAGTTTATGTATTTCAACAACAATTAATCAAAGTATATATATCAAGCAGGTGAAGTATATATCAATGTATATATTTATGCAAGCATTTATAATGAGCAAATAAGCAAAACAGAGGCAGAAGAGAAGAGCACCAGATTTATAGAGGTTTGGCCAACCTTACCTACGTCCTCTCTTCTTCGATCCTTTCGAAGGGATTCCACTATGTAACACTCTTTACATAGCTGCTGGTTTTGCCACAAGTGCCCAGCTCACTCTTACAAAAGCTTCTTCCCAAGCTTTCAAAACCCAAGAGATTTTGTCCAAGCTTCTCTCAAACTTACAAGTGTTTTTACCCAAGAACACTCAAACTTACAGGTTTATAAACCCACCCAAGTGAAATGAATAAAGGTTATACAATGGGTAGCTCTCCTAATGAGTATATGAACAAATATAACTCAATGAATAACCTTAAACATTCAGCAAAAGTATGTGGCAGTTAAAGCACAGGAGATTTTCAGCTTCAAGCTCTTGATACAAATGATATAATTGCTCTAATCATCATTGTAGAAGCTGTAAATATCTTGTATTTAAAGATATGGATCGATTCTAGCCGTTGGAGAAGTATGAGAGAAGTTTTGGTTGCATATTGCCCCATACCGTCTGTCAAAAATATAGCCGTTACTGTCGGGGGTCGACTCTTTTTACAATGAGTCGACTCTTTTTGCATTTTAGCAGATTTTTCAAGGCTCTGTCCAAATTAGTCGACTCTTTTTGCATTTCAGCAGATTTTTCAAGGCTCTGTCCAAATGAGTCGACTCTTTTAAGCAGTCTCCAGAATTTTCGTTCTCTGTTGAAATGAGTCGACTCTTTTTACAGCAGGAGTCGACTCTTTTGAGTCTCCAGCAGAATTTCAAGGCTCTGTTCGAAAGAGTTGACTCATGAAATTTGAGGAGTCGACTCTTTTTACCAGAATACATGTTTTTGCAGCATTTATCCAATCTTCTCCAAAGTCTCCAATCTTTTTAAGGATCATCCAAATAAGTTTTTTAAAGCTTGCAAATATTTCTTCAAGGTTAGATGACTCCAAGAACATCTTCAATCCATTCTAGATGAATTATCTTCATTTTAATCACTTGTAGAGCTCTTCCATCATCATTGCTTCATCCATTGATCCAAGTCTTCTTCAAAATCTTCAAGAGAGCTTCCAAAACTTAAGATCTTCATTTCTTCAACTGATTTTCTATTTTTCTTTGAGCATCTTCATTTTTAGATTTCTTCTAGAATTCTTCAATCAATATAACTTATTCATAGACTTCAACAACTCTTCCAAGACAACTTTCAAGTCTTGTGATTTCTTCCATACCTTCAAGACATCTCAAATCTTCCAAGAAAGCTTCCATGTCTTTGAGTTGGTTTCTTCTTCTTCTATTCTTGCAAGATATCTTCAAGTCTATAAAGTCTCCAATCTTTTCAATCAAGACTTTGAGCATTTTCGTTCTTCTTCCTTGACATTCATTTTCTTCATTCTCTCATAAGATCTCCACTTGTTGAATATGCCATGCCTTCATGCTTACCAACTTTCTTTCTAATATTTGCATCACAAATCTTCCATTATGATAAGTTTCAAGTCAAGATCTAATAAATAATTAATCTGCACACTAATTAGAATTGTTAGGTCATTAAACCATGTTTTGTTATCATCAAAATCAATGCATTGACTCAACAATCTCCTCTTTTTTGATGATGACAAAACCTTAAAAATATATGCAATTAAGCTCAACATAAAGCATAAGGATTAATATGTGTGAGAAACATATATTTTTCATATAAAGTGTTTCTCCCCCTTTTGTTAATCATTCAAAAAGGGACAATAAAAATAGAATACAAATATAGAATGGAAAATGTGGATTCATAATCCAGAAAGAAAATATCTCTCCCCCTTTATGAAGGAGTTTTCTTTGATATGACATACAAAGGAACCTCTATGAGTATAGACAATATGCTCAAAATTCTAAGAAGATTAATAAGGTGCCATATTTGAAATGAGAAATATGGAGAAAGTGAGATTTTCATACCAAGCCTTTGCTCCCCCTTGCTTTTGTACTTTGTGCCTTAGAGTAGTTTCAGATTCAAGGTAAAACAAATTCTAATTCTCATGTTTTAGGACATGTAGGCATCTGGAAATTCAGATGATCAGGGCATGTAGTCACTTGAAAGTTCAAAATATGTATGCTTTATTCATGTTTTTGGATGCTTCATTGCTTATGCTCCACTGCATCAGGTTTATGCTCCCCTTTCACATCAAACAAAGGCTCCCCCTTTCTTTTGCAGTTGATGGTCCATTGCATTATAACTCCTTTGCACTCATTAATACTAGATAATGAAAACTAACATAATAGCATACATGGTATGTCAGTGATGCTCAGTAAGTCATTGAGGAGTGAGTGTTGAGAAGCGTTCTTTTCTCCTTTTGGATCTTTTTGAGAAAAGTTTCTCCCTCTTTTTGTTGTCTAACCATAAAAAGGAGTAATAGTAGGAGAAAATGGACAGGTACAATAGCAAAAAATAAAATAAAATAAAATAAAATGATGTTTATGAGAAGATCATTGATTAAGGTAGTTAAAGTAATCATTCATTCAACATTGTTAAAGCAATCACTCATTCAGCATTCACAAATAAAATAGCAATGTTAAGACAATGAGATCCAAAACACATCATTCATACATGAAGAAATATAGAAAGAGTTTAACAAAGAGAACCATTCACAAAATATTACATATTGCTTAGAAAATGACTTGTTCAAAAATAGAAAATAAAACGTTCAGAGGCAGAGGTCTTCATTTTCTTTTGGGAGAAGGGGTTTGAGAAAGATCAACTAGATCATCAGCAGTGTTTGAAAATTTGCTGCTTGAAGGTCTTTGTCTCAGACCATATTTGTGAGATGCAATAAAAGGCTTAGAAGTAGTTTGGTTAGAGGGATCAGAGGGGTCTGCAGGTGATGGATGAGAAGAGGTATGCTCCTTTCCTCTAGATCCTTCCAACTCATCTGTGTTGGAATCCTCTGCTGCAAATTCTGCTGCTGAAGGGAAGAGAGGCTGGTATTGGTCTCCAACCATCTTCTTCATATATTTGCCAATATGCTCGGTCGAAAGAGCAATATCATTGCCAACTTTCTCCCTTATTTTGTTTCCTTCAGACACAAAAGCCTTGCTTAATTCCCTCACCTTCTTCTCAACAAAGAATAACCTGGTAGCCCCATTATCAATTTTCTTGTCTAACTTGGTGAACATCTCTTCTTGATGCTTCTTCAAATCTCTTACCATGCTCATCAAAATAGACATATCCACAGATTGGCCACTTGGAATAATGCTCATTGGGAAGAGTTCCCTTGGAACACTAGAAGGGGGAGGTCTAGAGGGTTCACCATTCTCTGGTATAGCACTAGAAGGTTCACCTCTTTCAGTAGATTCAATTCTAGGAGTCCCACTTTCAATGTATTTCTCCTTTTTAGGGGTTCAGGACTTGCTCTGTGGGTTGAAGTGATAGCCCATTCTTGACAAAGTTTTCTGATTATACTCATCAGAATTTGGATTAGAGGTTCTCTGTTTCTCACCCCTTAAGTCTATCTTGAAGTGCTTGAAACTTTGGTTAAGAGAATCCCATAGGGTAGGCTAACTTTGGTTCTTGAAGCCTTGACAATGTGTTCTAGGATGAACTCAGGTAAATCAATTTTAGTGTTTGTCAAATAAGCTCAAAGGAAAAACAATTCCCTTTTAGTGATGTAGTCAAGCTTGCCCCTTGTAGGAATGAGAATGTAACAGATGAAATGATGCACTAATCTCAATTTCGAAGGCAACTCATTGGCCATGGGTTGGAATGAATCATCAGTAATCTCCCTCCCCAATAAGACAGACAATGCAGTCTTTCTACTAACATCTTTCTTGTCCATTTGCCTACCACTACCAATTCTCAAAACTGACAAATCACTCCTTTAGTGAGTGTAATGGATTCACCTTTCACATAACTAATCACATTGACATCCCCAGCTTCCTTTTCTACATGGGCATAGAATTGTCCCACAATTTTAGGGTATACATTATCCTTTAACAGGGTGATGGATTTGCAACCAAGGGCTTCAAATTTAGATTCAAATGCAAACTTTTCTTTGGCAGAGAATGCATAATCTATCCATCTTCCATTTAAAATAACTCTAGAAGAGAAGATTTTCTCATATCTCCATTGGATTTCTTCTCAAAGTAGATGGTGTTGTCGAGAAATTCATCTTCCTCCTCCTCAATTTGCCTCCCTTTTCTCCTTTTTGAAAGCCTGGAAGACTCCCCTTTTGTCATTCTCTTCGTTCCTCTTTTGGATTTAGGAGTCGGCTTTTTTAGGATTTTTTTACCCTTCTTCGATGGAGCAGATTTTAGAGCCATGGAAGATTGAAAATGACGGTTGAAGGAAGTTAGGAATTCTCTAGAATGATCAAATATAGGTTAGGTAAGGATTGAGAGAGAGTTTTTCAGTGGTTGGAAGTGGAGGTGACGGTTGATCATGAGAGATAAGAGAGAAAACAGAAGTTTTGAAATGATTCGAATAAAATAGGGGTTTTACAGTTTTAAAGCAATTTTGGCTTAAATGAGTTGACTCATGGCTTAAAAGGGTCGACTCTTTTGATTAAAGAAAGCTTTCTGAGCTCTCTGTTCAAATGAGTCGACTCTTTTGGCAAGAGGAGTCAACTCTTTTCAACAGAGGACTTCTGGGGCTAATTCCAGAGTCCAAGGGTCGACTCTTTTGAGGCATGAGTCGACTCTTTTCCTCCAGAATGCAAAGATGTGTTTTTAAAAGCTATGAAATGCATCAAACAAGTTTGTAATCAATTTCAACGGTACATATGCATTCATCAAACATATGTAGACATCAAGATAAAGGATTGCTCATTCCCAATTCTCTCCTAATCATACAAAATCTTTCTTCATTTAATGGTTTTGTGAATATATCAGCAAGTTGATGTTTAGTACTCACAAAATCAAGCAAGATATCACCTTTTTGCACATGATTACATATAAAATGATGTCTAATCTCAATATGCTTTGTGCGAGAGTGTTGGATAAGATTTTTAGTTAGATTAATGGCACTTGTGTTATCACATCTAATCGGAGTATGTTCAAATGCTAAACCAAAATCCTCTAGTTGATGTTTTATCCAAAGCACTTGTGCACAATAACTTCTGGCTACAATATACTTAGCCTCAGTTGTAGAAAGGGCAACTGAGTTTTGTTTCTTACTAAACCATGAAACAAGCATATTTCCAAGAAATTGACAAGAGCCGCTAGTGCTCTTTCTATCAACTTTACTATCAGCATAATCAGCATCTGAATAACCAATTAAGTTCAAAGATGTGCCTCTAGGATACCACAATCCAAGATTAGGTGTGTGTTTCAGGTATCTAAATATTAGTTTTACGGCAACAACATGTGATTTCTTAGGATTAGATTGAAAGCGAGCACACAAACATACACAAAACATAATATCAAGCCTATTGGCAGTTAAGTAAAACAGTGAGCCTATCATACTTCTATATAGCTTGGTATCTACCGAAATACCTTTCTCATCACTATCAAGCTTTGTTGAAGTATTCATAGGGGTGCTCAATGGTTTTGCATCTTCCAATCCAAACTTCTTGAGTAGATCTTTGATGTATTTAGCTTGGCTAATGAAAATTCCTTCCCTTGATTGTTTGATTTGAAGTCTAAGAAAGTAATTTAGCTCACCCATCATGCTCATTTCAAACTCACCCTGCATACACTTAGCAAATTCTTTACAAAGCTTTTCATTAGTAGAGCTCAATATAATGTCATCAACATAAATTTGCACAAGTAACATGTCATGATCTTTAACCTTTATAAAGAGAGTTGTATCAATTCTTCCCCTTGTAAAGTCATTTTTAGTAAAAAAATTTGCTTAGCCTTTCATACCAGGCCCCTGGGGCTTGCTTTAAACCATATAAGGCTTTAGTAAGTTTGAAAACATGATTTGAAAATAAAGAGTTTTCGAAACCCGGAGGTTGTTCAACATACACCTCTTCAGATATAAAACCATTCAAAAATATACTTTTCACATCCATTTGATAAAGTTTGAAATTTTTGAAACATGAAAATGCAAGCAACATTTTAATAGCTTCTAATCTAGCTACAGGTGCATAGGTTTCATCAAAATCAAGTCTTTCTTTCTTGATTATAGCCTTGAGCTACAAGTCTAGCCTTGTTTCTAACAACAGTTCCAGATTCATCCATTTTATTTCTGAACACCCATTTTGTTCCAATTACAGGATGATATTTAGGTCTAGGAATAAGATTCCAAACCTCATTCCTTTCAAATTGGTTTAACTCTTCTTGCATGGCCATAATCCATGACTCATCATTTTCAGCATCTTGAAAACATTTTGGTTCTATTTGTGAAAGAAAAGCAAGATGATTACATACATTTCTAAGAGATGACCTTGTTCTTACCCCTTGTGATGGATCACCTAGTATTTGCTCTATTGGATGATTGTGAACAAATTTCCATTCCTTTAGCAATCCTTCATTCTGATCTTGTTGGTTTGAAGAGTCATCTTGGTTTTCATTTTCATGTGGTGCAGCTTCACTTTGAGTTGGGTTGATATTCAATGTATCCAAGTTCTTCTCCACATCATCTACATCATCATTCACAGCCTTTCTAGACAAAGAGTTTATTTCGTCGAAGGTAATATGAATTGATTCTTCAACAACTAAAGTTTTCTTATTGTAAACTCTATAGGCCTTGCTATGTGAGGAATATCCTAGAAAGACAGCTTCATCAGATTTTGCATCAAATTTACCAATGTTGTCCTTATTGTTATTAAACACAAAACATTTGTATCCAAAAGCTCTAAAATATGAAACATTTGGTTTCTTGTTTTTCCAAAGCTCATATGGGGTTTTATTTAAAAATTTTCTCACCAAAACTTTGTTTAAAACATAGCAAGTTGTATTAATAGCTTCAGCCCAAAAATATTTTGGCACATTGTTTTCATAAAGCATTGTTCTCCCCATTTCTTCCAAAGTTCTGTTTTTCCTCTCAACAACTCCATTTTGTTGAGGAGTTCTAGGTGCTGAAAATTTGTGTTCAAAGCCATTTTCATCAGAGTATATTTCAAAGGTTTGCAATCAAACTCACCACCATGGTCAATCCTAATTACTGTGATTGTAAATCCCTTTTCGTTTTGAACCTTTTTACAAAACTTAGTGAAGAAAGAAATTGTTTCATCTTTATAAGCTAGAAAGAATGTTCATGTAAATCTTGAGTAATCATCAATAATGACAAGAACATATTGTTTACTGGCTAAACTTAGAGTTTTAGTTGGTCCAAACAAATCCATATGCAATAGTTGAACTGGTCTAGAAGTAGAGAGCATGTTTGTAGATTTAAAAGAAACTCTGGTTTGCTTTCCCATTTGACATGCATCACAAGTTTTGTCTTTTTCAAAATTGAGTTTGGGAAGACCATTTACTAACTCATTTTTTAAAATTTTTGAAAGAATGCTCATACTAATATGACCAAGCCTTCTATGCCACAATAACTATCCTCTTTGTTCACAGCAGCAAGGCATTTGATTTTACAAGAAAATAATTCATTTAAGTTGAAAGTGTAAATATTGCCTTGTCTATGACTAGTCAATATGATCTTGTTATCATTTATATTTACTACATTGCATTTAGATGATTTAAACACTACTTTGCAACCTTTGTCACATAATTGACTAATGCTCAACAGGTTGTGTTTAAGTCTTTTAACAAATAAAACATTCTCAATAGAAGTTGAAGAATTTTTACCAATACTACCTATACCGATGATCTTGCCTTTGCTATTATCTCCAAAAGTAACCAATCCTCCATCCTTTGGTGTGAGAGAAGTGAATTGAGTTTCATCTCCAGTCATATGTCTTAAACAACCACTGTCCAAGTACCATTGATCCTTTTTGGAATTGGCTTGAAGACATACCTACAAAACAAGCAACTCAACCTTTGACCTTTGGTACCCAAATCATCTTGGGTCTAGTGGGGTTAGTCTTCAATGTTCCTTTTGCAACCCAAGCTTTCTTGACAGCATGAGATTTTTGTATAAGGAAGCATTGATTTGCAAAGTGACCTCTCTTTTGACAATAAAAGCATGTGATTGTAGCTTTTGAAAACTTTTTAGGTTTAAAAATATTGTAACCTATTCTAGCCTTGTCAAGAGAGCAATTTCGTTTTCCAAGCATAGCATTAAGTTTATCTCTTCCATTGACACATTTAGAGAGAGATTTTTCTAAATCAGTGAGTTTTCCTTTTTCAAAATTTCATTTTCATTTTGTAACTCTTCACTTTCTTCTGTGAGAGTGGATACCATATTCTTGAGAAGATTGTTTTTGATGCCTAACTTTTTAAATTCAACAATCAAATCATCAAAAGCATTTTGTAATTCATTAAATGAAAAATCAGGATTAGTTACCTCTGTTTCTTCTTCGTGTGCCATAACACATAAATTGGCTACTTCATGAGTTTTAGATTCATCTGAGCTTGAATCTTCACTGTCATTCCATGTTGCAGCTAGAGCCCTCTTCCCTCTTTTTTTCTTTCCTTTCTTTTTCAGCTGGGAACACTCATTTCTCATGTGTTCTGGCTTTTTGCATTCGTAGCATATAATGGTAGAATCCTTGTTGTTGGATTCACCCTTTGCTTTATTCTTCGTTCCTCCTTTCCACCTTCTTTTCATGAATCTCTTGAATTTTCTTGTGATAAGAGAAAGATCCTCCTCATCTTCTTCTTTACTTCTAGATTCATTTTCTGATGTGGTGGACTTGAATGCAATAGACTTCTTTCTCTTATCTTCTTCTTCTTAAGCATTCTGTTTTCGGGTCAGCTCATAGGTCATGAGAGAGCCAATAAGTTCTTCAAGAGGTAGAGTGTTGAGGTCTTTAGCTTCTTGTATGGTTGTCACCTTTGGTTCCCATGTCTTTGGCAGTGATCTTAAGATTTTTCTCACCTGTTCACTGTTAGGATATACTTTTCAAGAGGCTTTAAACCATTAACAATGTCAGTGAATCTAGTGAACATTTAGGTTATGGACTCATCAGATTTCATTCTAAATAATTCATAATTATGCAGAAGAATGTTAATTTTTGACTCTTTGACTTGATTGGTCTCTTCATGAGTCACTTCAAGTCTGTCCCAAATTTCTTTGGCAGATTCACAAGTAGAAATTCTATTGAACTCATTTAGGTCTAATGCACAATATAAAATGTTCATAGCTTTAGCATTAGATTGCATAAGCTTCATGTCATTCTCATCCCATTCATTTTCAGGTTTAGGGATAACTTCTCTTTCAATAAACTTGCTGGGAGTTTTAGGACCATTAACAATAATCATCCATAACTCATAGTCAACAGATTGAATATAAATTCTCATTCTATTCTTCTAATAGTTGTAGTTTGTACCATTAAACATAGAAGGTCTGTTGGTAGATTGACTCTCACCTAGAGAGCTTCCAAACATGGTTGCCATGGATCAACTCTAAGGATGTTAAGCCTTTAAACTAGAGTACTTGCTCTGATACCAATTGTTGGCCCAAGAAGACAATCCAAGAGGCCCCGGGGGGGGGGGGTGAATTGGGTTTTATAGAATTTATATCAAGAATAGCAACTAAAAATAGTTTATGTATTTCAACAACAATTAATCAAAGTATATATATCAAGCAAGTGAAGTATATATCAATGTATATATTTATGCAAGCATGTATAATAAGCAAATAAGCAAAACAGAGGCAGAAGAGAAGAGCACTAGATTTATAGAGGTTCAGCCAACCTTGCCTACGTCCTCTCTTCTTCGATCCTTTCGAAGGGATTCCACTATGTAACACTCTTTACACAGCTGCTGGTTTTGTCATAAGTGCCCAACTCACTCTTACAAAAGCTTCTTTCCAAGCTTTCAAAACCCAAGAGATTTTGTCCAAGCTTCTCTCAAACTTACAAGTGATTTTGTCCAAGTTTCACTCAAACTTACAAGTATTTTTACCCAAGAACACTCAAACTTACAGGTTTACAAATCCACCCAAGTGAAATGAATAAAGGTTATACAATGGGTAATTCTCCTAATAAGTATATGAACAAATACAACTCAACGAATAACCTTAAACATTCAGCAAAAGTATGTGGCAGTTAAAGCACAGGAGATTTTTAACTTCAAGCTCTTGATACAAATGATATAATTGCTCTAATCATCATTGTAGAAGCTGTCAGTATTTTGTATTTAAAGATATGGATCGATTCTAGCCGTTGGAGAAGTATGGGAGAAGTTTTGGTTGCATATTGCCCCATACCGTCTGTCAGAAATATAGTCGTTATTGTCGGGGGTCGACTCTTTTTACAATGAGTCGACTCTTTTTGCATTTCAACAGATTTTTCAAGGCTCTGTCCAAATGAGTCGACTCTTTTTACAGCAGGAGTCGACTCTTTTAAGCAGTCTTCAGAATTTTCGTTCTCTGTTGAAATGAGTCGACTCTTTTTATAGCAGGAGTCGACTCTTTTAAGTCTCTAGCAGAATTCCAAGGCTCTGTTCGAAAGAGTTGACTCATGAAATTTGAGGAGTCGACTCTTTTTACCAAAATACATGTTTTTGCAGCATTTATCCAATTTTCTCCAAAGTCTCAAATCTTTTCAAGAATCATCCAAATAAGCTTTTTAAAGCTTGCAAATATTTCTTCAAGGTTAGATGACTCCAAGAACATCTTCAATCCATTCTAGATGAATTATCTTCATTTTAATCACTTGTAGAGCTCTTCCATCATTATTGCTTCATCCATTGATCGAAGTCTTTTTCAAAATCTTCAAAGAGCTTCCAAGACTTAAGATCTTCATTTCTTCAACTGATTTTCTATTTTTCTTTGAACATATTCATTTTTAGATTTCTTCTAGAATTCTTCAATCAATATAACTTATTCATAGACTTCAACAACTCTTCCAAGACAACTTTCCAAGTCTTGTGATTTCTTCCATACCTTCAAGACATCTCAAATCTTCCAAGAAAGCTTTCATGTCTTTGAGTCGGTTTCTTCTTCTTCTATTCTTACAAGATATCTTCAAGTCTATAAAGTCTCCAATCTTTTCAATCAAGATTTTGAGCATTTTCGTTCTTCTTCCTTGACATTCATTTTCTTCATTCTCTCATAAGATCTCCACTTGTTGAATATGCTATGCCTTCATGCTTACCAACTTTCTTTCTAATATTTACATCACAAATTCTCCATTATGATAAGTTTCAAGTCAAGATCTAATAAATAATTAATCAGCACACTAATTAGAATTGTTAGATCATTAAACCATGTTTTGTTATCATCAAAATCAAGACATTGACTCAACAGTTCAGTGATTTGTATAAATCGATACAACAGTATTCACACAATTCCTTTTTAGACACAATTTGGTTCTCTTGATTGTGTTCATTTTGGCCCTGAACCACGCTTGGTAGTTTCATGAGTGCTTTAGAGAATTTAGCCTTAACAATTCTCACTGAAACGGCCCCTTCACACCCATATATGTGCTTTCTTATTAAAGTATAGCTTATTCTAATATTCGCTGCAGGTTATCACTATTTCATCATATGAGTGGGTAGCGGAATGAATTCCTAAATGATTTTGATTTAAGTCACACATAATTTAGTTGTGTTGTTGAACCTAGATCTTAGGATCTCCTGTCGGCTAGGTTGGGTTGCCTTTGTCGCGCCAGATTTTTTGCATTTGAGAAATACACACACAAGCGGAAAAAATACTGTACTTTCTCGTTAGAACCCATCCCCCTAGAAGAATGAGTGCGACTAGGTTTGAATTGAAAATTAATTTGAATAAAGGGCTTTTGAAAAACAATTTGGAGTCACCACCTAACTTGATTAAGGTGAATTAGGTCACCTAAAGACTAAGCACAATCCGAGAATCACACTTAGGGTTTTTGAAAAACGATTTTGAAAATATCTCCTTAAGAGAAGGATTTTAAGAAAACAGGTTATTTAGCAATCTTTGGAAAATAGTTAAACCCTTTTTTGAAAATAACTCCGTTTTGGTCTTTGAAAACAGTGATCCTAGATTCAGAGGTTGGTTATGTGTAGGGAAGATGCACTAAGCCATCACCCTACCCCGCCCTTGCGGTACTTACATGTCTATTCACCCTAGATTCACCTATGAGAGTCTTCAACTAACAAATGTCCAATCCTATTCACTTCAAAAAATAATTTTGAAAAGAATGATGCATGATATGCAATTGTAAGAGAGAGAATTGGAAAATAGATTTGAAAAGACTTGATTTGATTTTAGAAAAGAGATTTGAAAAGATAGATTTGAAATTGAAAAGTTTTAGAAATTGGAAATATAGATTTGAAAAGAGATTTTTGGAATTGGAAACTTGAAATAGATTATAGAATTGGAGATTTGAAAAAGAGTTATGAAAATAGAAGTTTGAAAAAGGTTGTCACCGCACCCATGAGGGTTGCCTACGTATCGTTTTTGAAAAATCAGGTTAGTCGTAGTTCAGACAAGAGTCCAATAGAAAATAGAAGGTTTGATTGGAAAAAGAGATTTTGATTTGAAGAAGGATTTGATTTGAACTTAGAATAGAATATTAGAAATTGGAATATGGAATTAGAAAGATTGGACTTCGATTTGGAAAGATAGAACTGGGAAGAAGGATTTGGACTTGTTTTGGAAAGATTGAGGTTTAGGAAACCTAGACTTAGGAAAGATAAGATTTAGAAAGGACTTGAGATTAAGAAAGATTTGACTCGAATGTTAGACTTGGAAGATTAGGGAAAGATTGGATTTAGGAAATGTTTGAATTATGAAAGTTTTGAAATAGGAGAGTGTCATTTTAGGAAAGTTTTGGTTTAGGAAAGATTTCGAATTAGGAAAGTTTCAACTTAGGAAAGTTTTGGATTAAGAAAGTTTCATTTTAAGAAAGGTTTTGAAATAGGAAAGGTTTCATTTTAGGAAAGGTTTGGAGTTGGAAAGTTTGAAATTTAGAAAGGTTTGAAATAGGGAAGTTTTGAAAGTAAGAAAGTTTTAGATTTGGAAAGATTTGAAGATTTAAGTTTTAGAAATATGGAAGTTCTGAAAGATTTGAAAAGTTAGATTTGGAACGTTAAGATTTGGAAAGGTATGGGATTAGGAAAGGGTGAAATTGGGGAAGGTTTGGAAGCTTAAAGTTTAAGGAAAGATTTAAAAGTTTAGATTCTGGAAACTTAAGGTTTAGGAAAGTACAAGATTAGGAAGGAGTGGATTTAGGAAAGATTTGGAGTTGGAAGGATTGAGATTCGTATTTCCTAAAACAAAGGATTAGATTTTGTTTCTAAAAAGAGATGTTTTGATTTTGTTCCAAAAAACGGAGGATAGGATCTAGTTTCCTAAATGGGAGATTGGATTTGGTTTCCTAAAGGGGAGATTAGATTTGGTATGGATTTGGAAAGAGAAGTTTTAGAAACCCTAGATTTGGAAGACTATAGTTTTGACGTAGAAAAAAGGTTTTGGAAACTTATAGTTTAGATGTAAAGAAGCAGATTTTGGAAACCTAGGTTTTAAGGCAAGATTGAAAATCATATTTTTGAGAAGGGAATAATTGTGGGTTCTAGGGTTTGACTTGGGCTCTAAGAAAAGAGATTTTTGGAAAGAGTTTTCTAAGAAAGGGAGATTGTTGGGAAGAAATCCTAGAGAGGAGTTTTTGGAAAGTGAATTTTGAAGAGAGTTTTTGGAAGGGGATTTTTGGAAGGAGATTGTTGGAAAGAGTTTTTAGGAGAGGAGTTTTTGGAAAGAAGATTTTGATGCAAGTTTGAAAATGATGTTATTGCAAGTTTTGAAAACGAGTTTGAAAACGAATTTTAGAAGAATGCATGATCATGATATGCACAATGCAAGTTGGGGTTGTGAACGTACAAGGTTAAAGGCTTCATCATATAATCAAGGGAGCCAAACCCACGTGGTCTCTGGTTAGACTAAAAGAAAGCCCCCGACATGGTGACTCGCCAATAGCTTAATCCGACACATGGACCGGAAAGTCCATTGTTTCAAGCAGGCAAGAAAGGGGGGAAGAAGATGGGGGATTAAAATAGAAGAAAACCTAAATGGGTTAGGAGAGAGAAGAGAAGGGGAACATGCGTAAACTTAAAGAGAAATCCTACCTTGTGTCTTGTTCATTTTGCTTTGCTTTGTGCGCTTTGCTTTTCTTGCTTTGCTTCAGTCTTCATTTCAACTTTCGTCTTGATCTTTGAGAGCTTCTGTTTGCAGCACTTTAAGTCTTCAATAGAGGCTTTGGAGGCTAGTGTATGAGTGTATATGAGTGTGTATGAGTGTATAGGAGGCTAGGGTTTAGAGAACCTAAGGGAGACTAGGGTTTTAGGGAGGCTACGAGCTCTGTGTATCAAAAAGTAAGGTTTTTAGACTGAGTTTGCGGATCTCTTTCACGCTGGAGGAGGTTCTGTATTTATAGAGAGAAAAATGACCTGGAGCCGGTTGCAGTGGCGCCAGGCCAAAATTCCTTCTGGCGCGACTAGGAGTGGGGCCAGCCACTTAGGAAAGTTTTAAGGTCGGTAAGCAACGTATCTTTAGAAGATTTGGGTGCCTGTACTAGTGACTACCATGCAATTTTTAGGCTGGCTTCACTAGGAGTGGCTTCGGAAGGTCTGGGAAGGATTTAAGGGACCGGACATTGCCCGGAAAGTCGAAAAGGGACATGAACACTCAAAATAGGGTCCCGGGGGTAATGGACTTGGAAAAGGATGACAAGATTTGTCGGAAGGGTTGATTGAGCCATTAGGGGCAAAATGGTCAATCAGGTCGAAAAACTATCGGGACGGACTCAGAATGTCCCGGAAGAAGACTCGAGATTTGGAGACATTATTTAGAATGTTCCCAAAGGTTATCGGTTTGATACCCAGAGTCGGTGTGGTCGGAAATGGCGACCGGCCTACCAAGGGCAAAACAGTTATTTTGCACTAGGTTTGCCGGAATTGACTTGGAATGATCCGAAAAGATCGTGAAAGGTCGAAAATACTATAAAAAGCATTCTTGGGAGATTATCGGTTTGTTACCCAAAGCCAGTGTGGTCCTCGAGGGATTTGGATGCCTAGGAGCAAAATGGTCATATTGACCAAAAAGTCTCGAAATTGGCCTGAAACTAACTAGAAGGCACCTAATCATGCTCGATCGTCTCTAAGACGATCTTGGAAGGTGTAAGCACCCCATTTTTGATCGCTCGGCAGTCTACACTCCGTCCAGACTTGTTTTCAAGTCATTTTGGGCATATTCCAATCGAAACCAATCCTCTAGGTCCAAATTCCGTCTTTCCATCGCTTTGCGGGCCTGTCAGGCCCAAATAGAGGCAAAATGACCAAAATGCCCTTAGGGGCATTGCTCTTTCTTATTCCAATTCCAATCCCTCTCTCGAGACAGTTTATTCCTCGAGACGGTCCGAGTAGCAAAACTACTCACACAACCGTTAGAGTGGCCGAAACACTCACAAAACCGTTAGAGTAGTGGAAGTACTCACAAAACCATTAGAGTGGCGGAAACACTCACAATCCAGGCACGTCTCTTCAGAGACGGTAAGACCCCTTTCCAATCCCACTCTCGAGACAGTTTATTCCTCGAGACGGTTTCAATCCAGGCACGTCTCTTCGGAGACGGTAAGACCCCTTTCCAATCCCACTCTCGAGATAGTTTATTCCTCGAAACGGTTTCAATCCAGGCACGTCTCTTTGGAGACGGTAAGACCCCTTTCCAATCCCACTCTCGAGACAGTTTATTCCTCGAGACGGTTTCAATCCAGGCACGTCTCTTCGGAGACGGTAAGACCCCTTTCCAATCCCTCTCTCGAGACAGTTTATTCCTCGAGACGGTCTGAGTAGCAAAACTACTCACAAAACCGTTAGAGTAGCGGAAATACTCACAAAACCGTTAGAGTAGTGGAAATACTCACAAAGCCGTTAGAGTAGCGGAAATACTCACAAAGCCGTTAGAGTAGCGGAAATACTCAACCCCGTCCGAGTAGCGGAAATACTCCCAAATCATCAACCCCATTAAATCTTTCCTAATTCTACCCCTTTCCAAAATCTTTTTCAAATCCAAGCTTTCAAATCTTTCCTAAACTCAAACCTTTCCTAATCTCAAGATTTTCTAAAACTCTAAGACTTTCTAAATCTTAAACTTTCTAAATTTCAAATCTTTCTAAATTCAAAACTTTCTAAATTTGAAACCTTCTTAAGTTAAATCTTTCGAAGCCTAGAAACTTTCTAAATTCTAAACTCTCTTAAACTTAAAATCTTTTCAAATCTAAAACTTTTCTAAATTCAAAACTTTCTTAATTCAAACATTTCCTATAGAGATTGATCCTGCCAAGGTGAAGTCCATTGTTGAAATGCCTACACCTAAAGGGGAAAAGGAGGTTCGGTCTTTTCTAGGAAAGTTGAACTTTATTAGTAGGTTCATCGCCCAAATGACCCACCTGTGCGAACCTATTTTCAAGCTCCTTAAGAAAGACGTTCCAAAGGAGTGAGATGATAACTGTCAAATGGTGTTTGAGAAAATTAAAGAATATCTTCGAAATCCCCCTATCCTAGTGGCACCAACCTCGAGTCGTCCTTTGCTGATGTACATGACAGTGTTAGATACTTCTATGGGATGCGTTCTGGGGCAACATGATGAAACAGGAAGAAAAGAGCAAGCCATTTACTACCTCAGTAAGAAATTTCTGCCATATGAGGCGAAGTATTCCGATCTCGAGAAAACCTGCTACGCATTAGCCTGGGTAGCTCATAGGCTTCGACACTACATGCTCTATCATACCACCTTCCTCATCTCTCAAATGGATCCCCTCAAGTATATATTCGAGAAACCAACCCTGTCCAGCAGAATTGCTCGATGGCACATGATCCTGTCAGAATTCGATATTGTATTCACTACCCGTAAAGCAGTCAAGGGGCAGGCTCTGGCCGAGAACCCCATTGATGATTATCAATCCATGGAGCCCCAATTCCCTGATGAAAATATACTATGCGTTGATGGTGCATCCGAAGAGCAAGAACCAGCCGGATGAAAGATGTTTTTCGACGGCGCTGCTAACAAAAGGGGAGCCGGCATTGGGGCAGTAATAGTATCGAGAACAGGCAGTCATTATCCTATTGTGGTTAAGTTACAACTTGAACTTTGCACTAATAACATCGCCGAATATGAGGCTTGCATCCTGGGATTAAGATTGGCATTAGAAATGAAGATTGATGAATTGGTTGTTCTCTGTGATTCAGATTTGGTCATTCAGCAATCCAAGGACGTGTATCAAACTCGAGATGTCAAACTCTCCCCGTATCATCAACAGGTCAAGGACTTGTGTCAGCTATTCAAAAGCGTGGATTTTCGTCACGTGCCCCGAACAGAGAACAGCTTCGCCGATGCCTTGGCTACATTGGCTGCAGCAATCAAGGTCGACAGTGGCACTGAAATACCCCCTCTACAAATCTTCACCAGGGATGTCCCCTCTTATTGTCTGCATACAGCTATTGAACCTCTCGAGAAACCGTGGTTTTATGACATCCAGAGGTATATTCAAACCAGGACGTTCCCCGATGCAGCAACACAACGCGATAGGAAGACCATTTGCCGTTTGGCGGGACACTATTTCATGGCTGGAAATGAGCTTTTCAGGAGATCATGGTTCGGACCTCTAAGATGTGTCAATGCCGCCGAAGCCAAAGTTATCATGGAGGAAGTGCATGAGGGAGTTTGTGGCCCCCACTTGAATGGCCACACGCTTGCAAAGAAGATTCTCCGGATAGGGTATTACTGGTCAACAATGGAGTCAGATTGCATTAGATACGTTCTTCGATGTCACAAATGTCAGATACATAGGGATAAGATCAAAGCACCACCGTCTGAGCTCCATTCTATGTCTGCCCCATGGCCCTTTTCTATGTGGGGGATAGATATGATCGGTCTTATCACTCCTAAAGCTTCCAATGGCCATCGCTTCATCCTGGTCGCTATTGATTATTTCACTAAATGGGTGGAAGCCGTCTCTTACATCCATGTCACCAAGAAGGTCATAGAAAGGTTCATAAAAAATTACATCATCTGCCGGTATGGGATTCCCGAGTCACTCATTACTGATAATGGTTCCAATCTGAACAACGAATTGATATCGAAGCTATGCCAAACATTTCGCATTACTCACCGGAATTCGGTCACTTACCGGCCCCAGATGAATGGGGCAGTAGAAGCAGCCAACAAGAATATTAAGAGAATACTCTGAAAAATGATTGACAATTACAAAGATTGGCATGAGAAACTTCCGTTTCAATTGATGGCTTACCGAACTACTATGAGGGTCTCCACCGGAAGTACTCCTTTTGAGCTAGTTTACGGCACCGAGGCTGTCATCCCTGTTGAGATTAAGATTCCTTCTTTACGGATCTTAACAGAAACCAAGTTAGACGAAGCAGAATGGATTAAAGACCGATATGCCCAACTTTGTTTGCTGGATGAGAAACGGTTAGCTGCAGTTTATCACGCTCAATGTTACAGAAGGCGAATGGCCAGAGCATTTGACAAAAAGGTACGACCTCGATCATTCCAACCGGGAGATTTGGTGCTCAAGAAGGTGTTTCCCCATCAGGAGACGGCACAGGGAAAGTTTGCTCCAAACTACGAAGGGCCATTCATGGTAAAGAAAGTCTTGTCTGGAGAAGCTCTCGTTTTGGAGGGAATGGATGGCCAAGAATTTCCTGGCCCATTGAATTCAGATGCTGTCAAACGCTACTATATATGATTCTGAAAGCTAGACCTTTGGTTTCTATAAAGAAACAATAAAACCTACTCTCCTCATTCTCCATTAATCAATAAGGTAGTGTTTTAAGGTTAAAACTCTATGGACTAAACAATCTAATTCCAAGATGACGAGGGGCCCTTATTTCATTTTCTGTCCAATTAAAATGCATATATACATAACCTTTATCAAACCTTTAGAGCCGGTTACTTTCTTTCAGGAGCATTCCCCCCCAATAAAGTGATCATGTTTAGTAGAGGCACTAAAAAAAATAAAAATTAAAAAAATAACCAAAAAAAAGCCTTGAAGTTCGCACAAATACTGGTATTAACGTCATTGGCCAAAAAAAAAAAAAAAAAAAAAGGGCGTGCAATGAGATACCCAAGGAAAGATGGGAATATACAGGAAAAGTGCCGTTGAACCAAAAACTATCAAAGGTGATCACTAGTAGAGTGGTAGGCTTGAGCCTTTTCTTTTTTTTTCAAAAGTAAATACCAACACCATAACCCCTAAAATTCCTCTCAGATTGGAATTAAATTGATTAGTCCAAATGAGCTTGCTAAATATGCCATGAGCTGGAGAATGATGCAAGTAGCGTTTAGGGGCTTCTCAATAGAAATCCGAGACCAAGCTAAGGAAAGAGAGAGAAAGAAGAGAGAAAAGTTAAGCGCTTCCCGAGGATAGGGTGAAAACCCGAAAGGGCGCCGTAGGTAAAAAGGTAGGGATGTGGCAAGATACAAAACTGTCGACCCTGGCGAAAACCTGCAAAGGCGCCTTGGTGCAAAAATGATAGAGTTGGGACTGGTGAAAACCCTTAGGGGCACTAGTAGCAAAAATAGCCAAAAAAAAAAAAAAAAAAAAGGAAAAAGGGGGTAAGAACAAGGGATTTAGATGTAAGAAATAGCTCGAGCTACCACATTCCCCGGAAGTTAAGGTATGAAAGCAATAGTGTAAAAGTCAAAAGGCGTCTCGAAAGGCATTCTCCGGTTTAGCCCAGTTAGGGTTAAAAGAAGCAGAGGTCCCTTTCACGGAACAATCAGTGAGTCAAAGAATCAAACAAAGGGGAGTTATTTTTCATTAAACTGCAATTCTCATTTAATTTTTACCAAATTTGTTACTATACTAATCATGCAGAAAATCATACCAAAAGCACGGGAGGTCATGAATTTATAAGATAAAAGAGGCATAACACTAAACAAAGTATGTTTTTCTATAAATGCAGAAATCAGCAAATCTAAGAGCAAGGGGCAAAAATATATCACTCCCCGTCGTCATCAGAGGAGGAATCAGCTAAGCAGGGATCCACTGGCTCGCCGGTCACAAGAGGAGCAGTCGAAGAAGTACCAGCAACAGAAGACCCAGGCCGGCCTCGCTCATAGTCCGCACATCTAGCCAGAAGCATGTCCCTCTCTTGAGTAAGGGACTCCACAGTCTCCCGCAAGGACGGGCCATCCATCACATCACCCTCCAGGGAAGGAGAGCTGCCTAGAATGCCTCGTGGCCGCCTGCGGGCCCTCGCAGCACCCGAAGGTGGGTCATCATGTGTCGATCTGGCTGCTGCTAACTGCCTCTCTAGTAAAACTACCTCAGCGTCTCTCATCCTCAATCGGTCATGCAACATCCGTATTAGACGACGGTTCTCCCGTCTATGGCGACGCCCCTGAACAATCATAGCAGTTAAGAAGTCGGTATACCCTATAGGAGGTAAAGGAGTCTCAATGAGAAGATCCCCAAGTCTATTAGGACCCAACACGTAGCATCGAAGCCAGTAATGATAGGCCTCGGTTGCAGGGGGCATGTCAGAGAAAGGACCATCATCATCAACATGAGGAAGCAAAGATCTCCATATATCCATAACTTTCTCCACCAATGCTCTAGGAATCGATGCCTCAAAGACAAGAGTAAACTCGGCTGCAGAAGCTAGAAAAGGGATATCCTGACTCCTACCAAGCTATCGTAGAACCCGAATCCCGAAAAAAGGGGCAATGCCCGCAGGCCTGCTAGGGGCACGAAAGCTCTCCCAGAAGGCCGAACTCTCAAGCAATATCTACCAACCAGCCCTGAATACCACCTGACTGTGCCTGACCTCATACTCTGAAGATAGTCAGCCCAGGATGCAGCGGTCTGCGGAAATCTCCCCTCATCTGCCATGACACCCTGAGATCTCGCCAGGGAATATACATGATCGAGCTCAGGATACCACGTGTGCTGAAATAAAGGTGTAACAAACAAATGACTGATCGCCCAGAGCTGAAAGAGAGTAGCGCATCCGCGAAAACGAGCGTCAAGGGTCTGCTGGAATCTTATAAGACTCACGAAGGTCTCCCCTACAATCATAGGAGCATAGGAATGCCCCTTACGGATCAAGGCCAGCAGTGCACAGAGTCGACAGTCCACTAAATCATCTTCTCGGGGGAACACCAAGAAGTTCAGCAAAAGCAAGGCTAAGGCAACCATACGAGAAATAGCCCAATCTTGGGAGGTATGCCACTCATCTGAATAAACTCGCATACCCGTAGGAAACTCAAAACGGGAAAAGAGGAACTCTATAGGGACATAGGGAAACTGGGGCAAAGAAGAAGACGAAAGAACTACGCATCTAAATCCAAGCTGGGACGAAACCGCTGTAATACAACCATCCGGGAAGAGGGGTCCCACAATGTCAGCAGAAACATCTCAGAAACCAAGAAGGAACCCACACTCATGAGGAGTAGGGGTAAGCTCACACTCCCCAAACTGGAAAAGAGACAAGTCTGGCTGCCAGAAAGGGATCACTGCCTCCATGAGTCCGGGAATAAGCTGCACTGATAAAAGCGAGGCCACCCGACCAAAGGACCGACGAAAGATATCCTGCTCATTCGGAGGGTAACTACTATGCTAGGCTCTTAGCCGACTCAAAACTGCATCTGCCATCCTGAAAAGGTAAGCCAAGGTAAGTGATGTAAATATACCATTCATGCAGTTTAAATAACAGTAAAATAAAACAAACAAATAACACAAAACAAATAAAGGATTTTGAATAACAAATCAAAAACAAAATTTTCACATATCTTGGTTTTCCAACTCCAAATCACATCTCAAGGGTTTTCTGCCATTTCCCTTCAAAAAGATTTTATTTCTAAGATTTTAACTAACTCTTTCCATAATTTCTAAAAATTTCGGCAGAGTCCCGTTTAAAAGTGGCCCCTACAACGCCCATGACATTAACACAAAATATGAAATATGCACCTTCCAACGCCACAATCACATGACAATGGCACCCGTGCACACTTTTCAATTTTTCAAAATTCCCAAAACTCATGTTTTATTTTTAAAATAAATCAATGGTTTTCAAAAGGCTTCCAAAATTCTTCAAAATCACCTCAAATGTTTTCAAAATATTCCTACCTTTTTTCAAATTTCAAACTTTAAAAATTTCATCAATTTCTTGAATTTTCTAATTTCTTCTAATTTTCTAAATATTTTTCTATTTTTCAAAAAATCAAAAATTCACCGAGTTTTAAAAAAATCACGAAACTTCATACGGTTGTCAAACACATTTTTCTAAGGCACATTGCACAAAAACATAGCCAGAAAACCCACTACCCATGCTTATAAGAACAAATTTTCTATTCCTGCAGAAAACCCCCTTCACACATTTACATATAATCACTCAAATTCAATCAAACAACCATCAAAATACAAAAATAACATCACCAAAGTGTTCAAAATATATCAAAACATCAATTTTCACTATTCACATGATTCAAACGAAGTTCTACACATCAAAATTAACAAAATTTGAAAACTCACCTTTTCCGGCGACGTGGACTCCCTCCAGCAATCACCCGTGGTCCCCAAGGAGTGCTCCTTCAATGTGCAAGACGGATTCCTCGCAATGCCTCACAAATTTGCAAAAAACTCTTCAAATCCCGTGGGTGTTCGAACCAGAAATTTTCTGGTTTTAACTTTAAGCCTGGCGCAACTAGCAGTGGATCCAGTTTCTTTTTGCCAAAGGCGCCACTAGTAGTGGCGCTAGTTACAAATTCTGGGCAGTTTTGCCCTTTTTCCCACCAAAACTCGTTTTCGAAGGCCTTTTTAGCCCATTATCCGTTTCGACTCTCGTTGTCGAAAGATTTCTAGTGTCCCTCCCTCCGACTGCCTCGCGGTCAACATAGGACTCTTACTTTTATCGTTTTCTGTCTTTGACAAGCAAAGACAGAAAAAGAGGGGCAGTTGTAAGCACCCATTTTTGACCGCTCGGCAGTCTACACTCGATCCAGACTTGTTTTCAAGTCATTTTGGGCATATTCCAATCAAAACCAATCCTCTAGGTCCAAATTCTGTCTTTCCATCGCTTTGTGGGCCTGTCAGGCCCAAATAGAGGCAAAATGACCAAAATGCCCTTAGGGGCATTGTCTTTTCTTATTCCAATTCCAATCCCTCTCTCGAGACAGTTTATTCCTCGAGACGGTCCGAGTAGCAAAACTACTCACACAACCGTTAGAGTGGCGGAAACACTCACAAAATCGTTAGAGTGGCGGAAACACTCCCAAAATCATTAGAGTAGCGGAAGTACTCACAAAACCGTCAGAATAACGGAAGTACTCACAAAACCGTTAGAGTGGCGGAAACACTCACAATCTAGGTACATCTCTTCGGAGACGGTAAGACCCCTTTCCAATCCCACTCTCAAGATAGTTTATTCCTCGAGACGGTTTCAATCCAGGCACGTCTCTTCGGAGACGGTAAGACCCCTTTCCAATCCCACTCTTGAGACAGTTTATTCCTCGAGACGGTTTCAATCCAGACACGTCTCTTCGGAGACGATAAGACCCCTTTCCAATCCCTTTCTCGAGACAATTTATTCCTCGAGACGGTCTGAGTAGCAAAACTACTCACAAAACCGTTAGAGTAACGAAAATACTCACAAAACCGTTAGAGTAGCGGACATACTCACAAAGCCGTTAGAGTAACAGAAATACTCACAAAACCGTTAGAGTAGCGGAAATACTCACAAAATCGTTAGAGTAGCAGAAATACTCAACCCCGTCCGAGTAGCGGAAATACTCCCAAATCATCAACCCCGTTAGAGTAGCAAAAATACTCAACCCCGTCCGAGTAGCGGAAATACTCCCAAATCATCAACCCCGTCCGAGTAGCGGAAATACTCACAAATCATCAACCCCGTCCGAGTAGCGGAAATACTCACACCGTTAGAGTGGCGGAGACACTCAAAACCTAGGTCAACACCTGTGTCTGTTAGCTCACTTCGGTGAAAAATGACCAGACTACCCTTAGGACCTTTTCCGAGACTTTCCGGTCAAGATGACCATTTTGCCCCTAAGCATCCGAATGCCCCAGGAACCACACCAGCTCTGGGTATCAAACCGGTAATGTCCTGAGAATACTTTTTATAGTGTTCTCAACATTCCTTTGCCTTTTCGGATCATTCTGAGTCATTTCCGGCAAACCCGATACAAAATGACCGTTTTGCCCTTGGTGGGCCAGTCTCCTTTTCCCACCACGCCGGCTTTGGAAATCAGACCGGAAACCTCTGGGAACATTCTAAATAATGTTTTCAGATCCCACGTCTTCTTCCAAGACAGTCCGAGTCTGTCCCGGCAATTTTTCCGTCTGATTGACCGTTTTGCCCCTAAAGGCCCGGTCAATCTTTCCGACTCACCTTATCTTCATTTTTCAAGTCAAATACCTCCAGGACACTATTTTGAGTGTTCCTGCTCCTTTCCGGCCTTTCGGGTCATTCCCGACTCCTTCACATCATTCCCGGACTTTTCGGAGTCACTCCCAGTGAAGCCAGGCTAAAAATTACATGGTAGTCACTAGTACAGGCGCCCAAATCTAGTCAAAGATACATTGTTTGCCGACCTTAAATCTTTCCTAATTGGCTGGCGCCACTAGTAGTGGCGCCAAGCCAAAGCCAAAAAATGGTCTAGCGCCACTCCTAGTGGCGCTAGTGTAAAGTTTACCCTGGCGCCACTGCAACAGGCGCCAGGTTTGTCCTCCTTCTATAAATACAGAGCCTCATTCAACGTGAAAAGGGTCTGCAAAATTAACCTAAAAATCCCATATTTTGATATACAAAGCTCGAGCACCTCCAAAACCCTAGCCTCCCTAGGTTTTCCCAAACCCTAGCCACTATACACAAAGCCTAGCCTCCTATACACTCCAATACACTCATACACTAGCCTTCAACGATTCTTTGAAGACTTGAATAGCTGCCATCCAAAGCTTGAAGACAACTTCTGAAGACTGAAGGTAAAGATCAAGACAAAGACCGAAGACTACACGACGCGCAAAATAAACAAGAAACAAAATAAGCTTTCTCTTTAATTTTCTGTACTTCCCCCTTCTCTCTTCTCTCTCCAACCCACTTGGGTTTTCTCTATTTTAATCCCCCATCTCTTTCCCCCCCTTTCTTTGCATGCTTGAAACAAGGGGATTCCCGGTCCATGTGTAGGATTGGACTATTGAAGAATCACCGTGTCGGGGGCTTTCTTCTAGTCTAACCAAAGACCACGTGGGTCCAGCCCCCTTGATGATGTGATGAAGCCTTAACCTTATATGTTCACGACCCCAAATTGCATTGTGCATATCATAGTCTTGCATCTTCCAAAAACCGTTTTCAAAGTTGTTTTTCAAAACATTTTCAAACTTGTTTTCAAAATTGTATCAAAATCTCTTTTTCAAAAACATGTTTTCAAAACCATGATTCTAGGGTGATTCTAGCCCTTCCATGGCTAGGGTTGCTTTAGGAAAGTGTTACATTAAAAGTGACCCTTTTGGTCTATATTTTCAAACCTTATTGTTTTCTAAAACTACTTTCTTAAAGTGGTTCTAGCCCTCTTTTGGTTAGAATTGCTTTAGGAAAGTGAGATGTTTTCATGCTTTCCAAAAAAACTCTCTGTTTAAAAATCTCTTCCTAAAAATCTCTTTTTCAACATACTTTCCTAAAACTCTTCTCTTCAAAATTGTTTTCAAAAACTCCCTTCGAAAATCTATTTTTCAAAATTCCCTTTTTCAACTCCTTTCCAAAACTCTTTCTCTTTAAAATCCCTTCCTAAAAACTCTCTTAAAAAACCTTTCTAAAAAACTCTCTTTCCAAAATCTTCCTTCTAGAAATTTCCTCTCTAGGATTTCTTTCCAAAATCTATGTTTCCAAAAACACACTTTCCAAAAACTCCTCCCTAGGATTCCCTTCTAGAAAACCTTCGTTTCTAAAAACGCGTTTTCCAAAAACTCTTTCCTTAGAGCCCAAGTCAAGCCCTAGAACCCACAACTAGGAAACCCTAATTTTCTTTCCAAAAACATGATTTTCAAACTTTGCCCCAAACCTAGGTTTCCAAAACCTCATGTTTTCACATAAAAAATTTACATGTTTCCAAAACCTATTTTTTACGCCGAAACTATAATTTTTCAAATCTAGAGTTTCTAGAATCTCCCTTTCCAAATCCATGCCAAATTCTATCTTCCCTTTAGGAAACCAAATCCAATCCCTTCCAAATCCAAATCTTTCCTAATTCCAATCCTTCCTAATCCTCCACTTTCCTAAATCTTAAGTTTCCTAAACTTGAACATAAAAATCTTTCCTAAGTTTTAAAACTCAACTTTCAAATCTTTCCTAATTCAACCCTTTCCTAATTCTACCCCTTTCCAAAATCTTTCTCAAATGCAAGCTTTCAAATCTTTCCTAAACTCAAACCTTTCCTAATCTCAAGATTTTCTAAAACTCTAAAACTTTCTAAATCTTAAACTTTCTAAATTTCAAATTTTTCCAAATTCAAAACTTTCTAAATTTGAAACCTTCTTAAGTTAAATCTTTCTAAGCCTAGAAACTTTCTAAATTCTAAACTCTCTTAAACTTAAAATCTTTTCAAATCTAAAACTTTTCTAAATTCAAAACTTTCTTAATTCAAACATTTCCTAAACTGAAAGCTTTTCTTTTTTTTTTTTTTAAACCTTTCCAAAAACGAAACTTTCTTATTTTCAAAACTTCCTTGTTTTCAAAGCTTTCCAAATTCAAAACTTCCCTTTTTCAAAACATTTCTAAATTCAAAACTTTCCTATTTTCAAAACTTCCCTATTTCAAAAAGTTTCATAATTTTGAAAACTTTCTAAATTCGAAACTTTCTTAATTCAAAACTTTCCTAAAGTTGAAACATTCCAACTTCAAAGCTTTCTTAAGTTGAAACTTTCCTAATTCCAAAACTTTCCTAAATCAAACTTTTCCTAATTCAAACATTTCCTAAATCCAACCTTTCCTAATCTCCTAAACCTTCCAAGTCGAGTCAAAACTTTCCTAAGTCTCTTTCCTAAGTCTAGGTTTCTTAAACCTTCATCTTTCTAAAACAAGTCTAAATCTTTCTTCCAAAGTCTACCTTTTCAAATAAAAATCCAATCTCTTCAATTCCAAAATTCTGAATTCCAATTTTAAATCTTCTATTCCAAGTTCAATCCCTCAATCTTCCAATCCAATTTCCAATTCAATCTCTTTCTTTCAAATCAATCTCTTTTCAATCGGACTCTTGTCCGAACTACGACTGACCTGATTCCCCCAAAGGGATACGTAGACAACCTTCATAGGTGCGGTCACAACACTTTCCAAACTTTCAATTCCACCCTCATGGGTGTGGTTTTCAAAATCTTCTCAAATCTCAAATTTCAATTTCAAATTTCTATTCTCAATTTTCAAACTTTCCAATTTCAATTTCATTTCTTCAAATCTATTTTCAAATCAAATCAATTTCTTTTCAAATCCATTTTTCAATTTTCTTAACTTGTACTTGCATACCATGCATCATGTTAGTTTTCAAACATTGTTTTTCTAAAGTGGATAGGATTGGACATGGGTTAATTAAAGACTCTCATAGGTGAATCTAGGGTAGATTGACATGTAGGTACCGAAAGGGCGGGGTAGGGTGATGGCTTAGTGCGTTTTCCCTACATGTAACCAACCTCTGAACCTATAATCACTGATTTCAAAGACCAAAAAGGAGTTATTTTTCTAAAAAGGGCTAAATGTTTTCCAAAAGGTTGCCAAACAACCTGTTTTCTTAAAAACCCTCTCTCGAGGAGATATTTTCAAATCGTTTTTCAAAAACCCTAAGTGTAGTCTTCGGATTATTCTTAGTTTTTAGGTGACCTAACTCACCTTAATCAAGTTAGGTGGCGACTCCGAATCTTTTTCAAAAGCCCTTTATTCAACCTATTTTTCAATTCAAACCTAGTCGCACTCATTCTTCTAGGAGGGTGAGTTCTAACGAGAGAGTACAACATTTTTTCTGCTTGGGTGAGTATTCCTCGAGTGCGAAAAATCTGGGCGCGATAGAAGGGTGAACTTATTGTTCTGAGGACTTAGGTAGTTTCTTGAAAAACGTGCCGAAAAATGGCCTTAGGGGTAGTTTGGTTATTTTTCACCGAAGTGGGCTAGCAGGCACTGGTGTTGACCTGGGTTTTGAGTGTTTCCGCTACTCTGATGGCGCTCCCGTGATATAGGGGTTTGTTGGCAATTCCCTATATCGACCTGTTTGTGAGTACTTCTACTACTCTGACGGTTGTGATGTTTGCGAGTACTTTCGTTACTCTAACGGTTTGCGATCATTCCTGAGACTACCTGATCTTGGGAAGCTGCTAAATGGACTTAGCGCTTGAGGAATCAACTTTCTCAAAAGGCATGCTGAAATGAACATTTCTGCATTGGCGGGCTAGCAGGCGCTAAAGGTGGACCGTTCTACCATTTAGAGGACTTGGGGTCTTGTCCCGACCTATGGGTTTGAAGGGACTTACCGTTCTGAAGAGTTCACTTAGAAACGTGCCGGATTGGAGGGTTTTACTACCTTGAGGAATCAACTTTCCTGAAAGGTGTGCCAAATTTAATTAGTATTAGAATTGGAATTGGAAAGGGGACTTACCGTCTTCGGAAAGACGTGCCTATTAGAATTGGACCAAACATTACCCCTAAGGGCATTTTGGTCATTTTGCCTTTATTCGGTCCTAGTGGACCCGCAAAGGGGTTTCATTGACGGGATTAGACTTGGAAAGTTGATTTCGACTTAGAATATGTCCACATTGACTTGAATACAAGTCTGCATAGACTGTAGACTACCGAGTGGGCAAAAATGGGGTGCTTATAACTGCCCCTCTTTTTTTGTCTTTGCTTGTCGAAGACAGAAAACGATAGAGTAAGAGTCCCATGTTGACCGTGAGGCGGTCGGAGGGACGAACTTTGGAAATTTTGGAAGACGGGATTGTAGCAACGAATATTAGACCGAAAAGGCCTTTGAAATCGAGTTTTGGCAGGAAAATGGGCAAAGCTGCCCAGAATTGGCAACTGGTGCCACTGCCAGTGGCGCTAGGCCTGGGATCAAAACCAGAAATATTTCTAGTTCGAGCACTTGCGGGATTTTGAAGAGTTAGTGAAAAATCGAGAGGCATTGTGAGGAAACTGACCTAAACATTGAAGGAGCATCTCTTAGGGACCACAAGGAGTTGCCGGAAGTAGACGCTGTCGTCAGAAAAGTCACCGGAAGAGAAGATTTTGCCGGAGAACTCCAAGAGGTGAGTTTTCAATTTTCTATTGATTTCGACGTGTAGAATTCCGTTTAAGTTGTGTGAACAGTGAAAATTGATGTTTTGATATGTTTTGAACTCTTTGGTGAAGTTATTTTTGTGTTTTGATGCATGTTTGACTGAATTTGAGTGATTTTGCGTGATTATGTGAAGGGAGTTTCTACAGGAATTGGGGATTTGTTCCTACAGGCTTAGGTGTTGAGTTTTTCGGCTAGATTTTTATATTGTGTGCCTTAGAAAAATGTGTTTAACAACCGTATGAAATTTCGTGATTTGTGAAAACTTTTGAATTTTTGATTTTTTGAGAAATAGAAAAAGGAATAAGAAAAATGGAAAAAAGTTGAGAAAGTGATGAAATTAAGGGAGTTTAAAATTTAGAAAAATTTTGGAATATTTTAGAAAATATTTGAAATGATTTTGACAAATTTTAGGATATCTTTGAACACCATTGATTTATTGAAAAATGAAATGAGTCTTTTGGGAAGTTTGAAAATTTTGAAAGTGTGTGCAGGTATTGGTGTTATGTGATGGTGATGTTTGTAGAGTTCATGACTTGTGTTTTATGTTGATGTGGTGGGTGTTGTAGGGACCATTTTTAAACGAAACTTTGTCGAAATTTTTAGAATTTGGAAAAGAGTTGGAAAAGGTTTTGAATAAAATCCTTCTTATGGAAAAAGACAGAAAACCCTAGAAATTTTAAAAAACTTGTTTTGACTTTGAAATTGACAAATCAAAATGTATAGGAAATTCATTTTGACTCGAAACTTGACCTTTTAAATCAAAATGTGTAGAAAATTCACTTTGACTTGAAATTTTGAAATCAAAATGTGTAGAAAATTCATTTTGACTTAGAATTGGATTTAAAATCAAAATGTATAGGAAATTCATTTTGACCTAGAAATAAAATTTTAAAAATCAAAGTGTATATGAAATTCACTTTGACTTAGAATTGGATTTAGAATCAAAGTGTATAGGAAATTCATTTTGCTTTAGAATTAAAATTTTAAAAATCAAAGTGTATAGGAAATTTATTTTGACTTAGAATTGGATTTAGAGTCAAAATGTATAGGAAATTCATTTTGACTTAGAATTAGAATTTTAAAATCAAAATGTGTAGGAAATTCATTTTGACTTGGAAATGGAATTTTAAAATCAAAATGTGTAAGAAATTCACTTTGACTTATCACTTGAAATTTTTTTTTTAGTTTCTTAATTATTTTATTTTATTATTATTTTTAACTACATGTATCATATATTAACACCTCTTACCTTGACTTACCTTTCCAGGATGGCAGATGCGGGTAACGATGGTTCTGTGAGGAGACGCTGCTCTGGGAAGGCGGCTAGGACAGATTCTGTTAGCGACTCCAGTGGTTCTAGGGGTAGTCATCGATCCACTAGACGGGCCTCTTCTAGTTAGAGCGGACAGGGGAGCAGACCACCTATCAACCCCTTTCCTCCGGTTGAGCAGGCCTTTGCGGAGGATATTGGTGCTGAGGAGGAGGTACCGGGTCTTGGTGACCAGGTGACTAGTTATGGGAGAGCCTTCTCTAGACATAGGCAAACGGATGTTGATTTGGGGGACCTAGAGGTACCAGACATCCCACTACTGAGGATCTTGCTTATCACCCCAGTGTATACTCTAGATAGCATTTGCCCCCTCCACGGGTACACACAGTTTTTAGAGGGGCTGTTCATCGGGTCTTCGTGACCATGCAGCGGCTTGCTCCATCATATCTTGCTTTCTTGGCTGAGATCGGGTTTGGAGCTTTCATGGGATTACAAGCTAACCGCCTAAATAGATATCTCATGCTGGCACTGATTGAGCGGTGGTTTGAAGAGACGAGGACCTTCCATTTTGTTGGCTTTGAGTTGGGTCCCACCCCCTTAGATTAAGCGATCATTACGGGGCTTTCCTTCGTTGGCCGGCGGTTTACTTTATAGTTAGTTAGTAAAGAAGAGGCCTACATTCTGCTGGACTTGCCCCCTCCCAAGCGTTTTGCTTTCCCAGTTTCTTGGCTCAGTTGGGATGACGGTGCCTTTGCTGTTGAGCCATCCCCTGCTTGGCGCGACATAATGAGGCGGCGACTTGTTTTATATATCATTTTCAGCTGCTTCTGCAACAACAACAAGTCGCTCGTGCCTTTTCGGTTGGTGAGCATAGTAGCTGATCTTGGGGCTTTATCTAAGCTGGATTGGGGGTCCTTCTCCTTTGGCTGCTTGCTTCGATCGATGCAGGTCCGAACTTCTTCCCGTTGGGGCAACATGACTAGTTTCTAGCCCTTTCTTGTTTGGTGGAGCTACTAGTATCTGCCTATTCGTCGCGCTTTAAGATGGGCTCGTGATCGAAGATTACTGGCTTCGTGACGCTACGGGCGAACCTGGAGTTGATTTAGACGAGGGATGTGACTTGGCGACCCTTTATCAGGTTAGTTCATTATGAGACAGTCTGGTACTTGGTCCCGTTGTCCTTGTCGAGGGCTACTTTTCTCAGTGACGATACTTAGGAGTCCTATCTCGGAGAACGACACTGGTGGCAGTTTCATGAGGAGTTCCGATCAGCAGGAGCTCTGCCGGAGTATATGTTTGGAGCCTTGGTGGCAAAAGTGCCTATCCCCTATCAGGAGTGCCAGCAGGGTGCCAAGTTCTTGCTTCCCTCGAATACGGACTATGCTGCACACTTCGGGGCTCATTCTGTCAGTGCCTTCACCCGGTTTGAGGTAGTAGTCGGCAGATATGCTGTGGGCCAGGAGGTGGTTGACTTGTGGCGCCGTGCCGGAGGATATGTGCCCCAAGCTAAGTTTGCTACTATGAGGGATCATAGGGATCGATACCAGACGGAACGAGATCAGTATCAGGCAGAAGTCGCTTCCTTGACGGCTCGGATAGCTCAGATGAGAGGTGGCAAGGCATGTCATCTTTTCTCTCCTTCTTTTTGCTCTGTTGTTGTTTAGTTCTTCTTTCATGTGGCTGATTTGGGTTCTGTCTTCTCTGCAGGATGCTAGTGCTTCGAGTAGTTATCTGCCTCTCCGATGTCGGGTTTTGAGAATTTCGATCCAAATGACATTGACTTTGACCTTTGACAGATGCCCCTTATGGAGACTCTGATCTTCTTTTGCCCCTTATCCCTGAGATGTATTTATGTTAGACAGTTTTATTTTGTAAGTTTTGTACAAAGATGGATATTTATGGTATTTAGATGCATGGATAGGCAAAGACATTTATGATTGATTTTTTTCAGCTAAGTATATGATCTGATGCATGTGTAGAAATGATGATGTTGTGTATTTATTACAGGAGTTGACATTAAACTATGTTGGTGGCTTCTGTTTCTACAGGGAGTTATATCCTATGTATGCAAAGTTCATGCCGATTTTTTTTTTTTTGAAAATGTATACACATATTAGAAATACATTAACTAACAAAATGACAAGGGGTGCTGTCGAACTCGGTATCTTTGGAATGGTAACTCCTTCCTTTTCGAGGGTCTAGCATTTCCTCTGGCTCAACCTTATCTTGATTGGATGATAGCACTTCGCACCTTTCTCAACCTTTTGATCACCTCTGACTCTCTGCCTTGGGGTTAGTGTATGTGATTATTGGGCTGAAACTCTCAACTCTCGGGGTTTTAGCAACAGCTTACCTGACCCTTAGCAGAGCGATAAGTGGCCAGTCCTTCAATCCGAGGAGACTTTGCTTTAGGACCTTAACGTAGGCTAGGTTATGGGGTTTTTGAAACAATGGGATATGTAGGCTCAAATTCAATGTTGTTTTCAATAGGGTTTAGATCCATACCATCCTTGACTATTTTTTTCTTCCAGTAGGGTTAGCATCCATTCTTGGCTTTGGCAGCGTGTCCAGCTCATTTAGATCAAGCAATCCGTTTTCAATCAAAGTGGACTTTAGTAGGGTTGTAATGTAGGCCATGGTTTTGGGGTTTTGCAAGAAAGGGTAAAGGCTCAAACCTATTGTTTCTACTGGGTTCCTTTATAACCTAGGATCACCTTTAAATTTCCTTCTTGCTTTTACTATATACTTCTCAGGGTGAAAATGACTCTTTTCTTTCACCATTTCTATATGCTTTTTAAGATAAACATGACTCTCTTCTCTTTCGCTCTTCTTATTATGTGTTTGAAGATGACTTAATCATGGTTTTCTTTAGGCCTTTCCTTAGAATTTTTTTTTCGGCCTCTTGCCCCTTGGCAACTCTTTTCTTTCGGTTTGTCCTTTTTATGGAACGAATAATTTTACCATCCCTTTTTTCTTTAGACCTTTTCCTTAGCAATCCAACCTAACCCAATGTGGGCGGTAATCCCTAGGTTGGGGTTATCTCAGGAAAGATAAATGGCTCAATGGGTTTGGCAAGGGGTTGTTTCTGACTGTATGGGAAATGAAATGAGAGCCTCTTTTCACTTTGAACTAGATTGCTTGATCTATAGAGCCTTCAATGCTGCCTTAGCACAGTGGGGGGTGGATACCATTCCTAGAGTTCTCAAATATTATCTGCCCCAGTGTGGGGAGGACAGTCTTGGATCGGGGTTGACAAGGAAAATTTTTGATTTCTACGAGGTACTAGAGGTTAAGCAAAGGGAATTTCTACGGGAACATGAAAGATAGCTCATCTTCATTTTGATAATCCGGCCACACATCGCTTAGCTTCAGTGTCCTGCAAGTGTTGCCTTCGGGTAGTTTCCTCACTCATCCTTGTCCTCTCTCTCTCTGGAAAACTAGTCATTTGGCGAGTAGTTAATTCATGCTATCATCCCTTCAAGTCAGATCATTCCATGAGATAACTCATGCCCTTTGCGTAGAAAGTAGTTACCATTCACAAGAGAAAAGAAGGCAACAACAACGAATAAAAAGACTTAATCATTTTATCTTATCAATGAAAAGCATATAGTTCTTTTTTAAAGAAACAAAAATGTAGATATTAATTTAAGGACGAAATGTAAAGGGATGAAAAGAAAGTGGGTGAAAACACCCCTCTCTTGTACGCTTTTGCAGGGATTCCGCCTCAGTAAGGCCTTGGGACAATGCCTACATCTTTAATACTCCATTCGCGATTCGGGCCCATGGCCAGGGCAAGACAAGCAAAGGCTTCTTCTAGAGTTCCGGACACCTCGGCAGTGATGGTGTAGTTGGTAGCTTCATTGATCTCCTTCTTGTTATTTGCAACAGGTCCTTCTGTAAATAGGATGGCTAGTTCACCTCCTTCTAACTTGAATGGCTTCGTCTGTTCTCTTAACTCTTCTAACCCCCAACCCATATCTTCATAGTTGTACTCGGTCGCGAGCTAAGGGTTTTTCAACAAGTGACTTTCAGCTGCTGCATACTTCGAGTGTAGAAACTTAGCACCCCATCCATCAGCAGTTATGCTTTCGATATGCTCTTCCTTCGGGAACATTGGCTCCTCAATGGGCCAATCAGAAGCATCAAGCACCTCATCAGGGTTAAAGAGATAAATCGGGCACGAAGGGAGATCCTCCTCCCAGTCATCTTCTTCATCAGTCTCCCAATCGTCCTCATAACCTTCGGCCCCGAGCTTGTTAAACTCTCCCTTGCCTTCCATTTCTACTAGTATCATGTTGATGGTGTCTATCAGGTCACATTGGGAGTAGGAGCGGGTTTCACCGGCTGCAGATCAATAGTCTTGTTGTCTATCAGGTCCTGAATTTTTTGCTTGAGAGAGAAGCAGCTTTCGGTGTCGTGCCCTTGGCCATCCGAATGGTATTCACAAGTAAAGGCGGCATTAAAGGTTGGGGGTAGAGGGCTTGGTAATGGACGAGCAGGTATAGGCTTCAAAATATTATTCTTCAGAAGGTTATGGTAAGCCTCGGTTTGGGTGCAAGCTAAGGTATCAAAAGCACGGGTACGTCGGACAAGCCTATTAAAATTAGGCCGTGCCCTAGTAGGGCCATAGTTAGGGATTGGAGTAGGCATGGTTAAAGTGGGTAAGGGCAGGGGAGGAGGTGATTGTGGTGGCGGTCGGTATTGGGGTAATTGGCCAGGCAGGACAGTATATTGGGGGGATTGGCCAGGAAGGCTGTAGACACCTCACTTTCCTTCTTGATTGTGCCCCTTGTAGTAGCCACCTTCTTGGCTATATTGGCGGTATACTCTCCAGTCTTGGCATAGGGGTCCGTAATCCTCCCTATCATGAGGTCATTTTATATCATCTCCCCTTACATGATGAGCTCAGAGAAGCTTTTCCCTTCACTTGTGTAGAGCTTCTCATAGTATATACCTTGAAAAGTGTGCACAAACAGTTGTACGTACTCCTTTTCTTCCAGCGGGGGAGTGACTTGTGCAGTGGCCTCCCTCCATCTTAGGGAATATCCTTTAAAAGTTTCCTTCTCACCTTTACTCATCTTCATCAGGGACCATCAATCGGAAGTGAGGTCGATGTTATGACGGTATTGGGCTTTGAACGCATTGACCAGCTCGATCCAAGTTGTGATCTTCCTTAGGTCCAGATGGGCGAACCATTGTAGAGCAGACCCCGTGAGGCTGTGTTGGAATAGCTGCATGAGGAGTTTTGGATCGTTGCCGTGACCACTTAGCACTCCAGAATAGAGACAAAGATGAGCGACGGGGTTACCAGTGCGGTTATACTTCTGGAAGTCAGGCATTTTGAACCTAGCAGGTCTCGGGCGGTCAGGAAAGAAACATAACTCGTTATAGGCAATGAAATCGTAGGCTTCATGGCCATGGAGACTTCGCAATGAATCCTCTAGCCCTTGGATTTTCAGACTGAGAGGGTCTAGGGGGGCCTTATTTACTGCAGGTGAAAGTAATACGGTCTCCTCCTCTTCAGCGCTGATCCCTTTGGCATCTTCCTTGTTCCTCCTAGCATTGTCAGACTGAAGCACGATCCTTGGATTAGCGGGTTCAGGGTCCTTGGATGAAGTCATAGATGATGATGGGACTACAGCAGCATCCTTCATAGCCATAGTTTGAATGAGTTTGAGCATCTCATCCATCTTGGTCCTTATTTCGTTGACCTCTTCTCGAGAAACTTGAGACAATTCTTCAAGGTTAGCAGCCATCAGTGATGCTCTTTGCCAGGTGATAATGGGATCCCTAGGTGGATGTTGCCTCTTCTTGGAAGCAAAGTTGACTCACTGCAGGGTGATCTCTATAAATAGAAAGGAAGAGAGAAAAAAATAAAAACACAAATCGCAAGTTAGTTTCTGGTTTTTAGAGAGCTTTATGAAATGCATGTCCTAGAGTGTCCATATTTAAGAGGGAGACTAAGCATGATGTATTGGCTCACTTATAGAGATAGGGGGCTTGCCCCTGTATGCAGATACCTTACTGTCAAGTGGAAACCTTCATCCATTCATACAATCATCCATCCATTCATTCACAAAAAATAAAGAAGTACATTGAACTTTGGGTTTAAGATACAAAAGAATTAAAATACATTTTAACAGGGGGAGGGGGAACATTTTCCCTTGGGGTTACACCTATCTAGTTTTACATAAGAAGTCCTAAACTACTCTTGAATCTTCGGATTTGCCTTCTCTGGATTTGGTGTTGATGAAGTCGCTGAGAAACCTTGTTAATCGATTGCCCCTTGTCTTCTTGGCAACCCTATCTCCGTGAGCATAGAGGGATTGCGGCCCCTTTTATGGAATGAATTGATGTGCATGTCAAGAGTCCTTAGGGTTACATGGGAACCCTTAGGGTTTGGGTAGGTTTAATGCACGGGAGAGTGAACTAGGTGTCACTCTCTTTGGGTTGATCATATGCATGAGAATGCAGTGACTTGAGTTACTTGGAACTCTTGTCTTGACATGGAATATGAAATACATGAAAATGGAAACATAGAGTATAAGGAGAGATAATACAGTTGAAGTACATATGCATGGATGAGCAGTTAGACAAGCATTATAACAGTAAGAATACAGTCATTATAACAACAGGAATAAACAGGTATAAATAAAAGTAAGAGCAGTCGCCCTTTCTTCCATGGTTTTGAAAACAGTGCGTGTGTTTTAAATCCGGCAGAGGTTCAGCTATGCAAGGTGTCTATATAAGCATGAGGTTGAGAGTTGACTAATGGGCCTTAAAAAGACTCGGTCCCCCTGATCTTCAAACCTAGACTCACTCCCCGAGGTGGTGCATGATCGGTTGGTGATTCGAGCGGGGGAACCACAAGAGACCGTAGGCGAAAAAACTAACACAGCATCTTGCCCACAACCAATATATTGTTCCCCCTTTCTAACTAGAAGGGTCATATCAAGGTAAAATGCAAGTATGCAAAATGCAAGTGTACGTGCAGTGTGTGTGTGTGTGATTTTTGAAAGTGGAGGAAAGAGCCCAACAACTCTCATCTATCCTATTCATCATATTCATGCATAACAATTTATAAAATAATATTGTAAATAGAAAGCACACCTACAAGACAAAGATGCAAGAGTTGGTATGTGGATGGCATACTTAATACAAGATAATATGAATAAATGCATGTTTTTTGAAAACAATTTTGAAAATTTGGTTTTGAAAATTTAAAGTGAATAGGATTGAACAAGTTAATTGAAGACTCTACATGGGTGCAGGGTAGAGAGACATGACTACGGCCTAACCCTCTAAGTGTCCCCAGTGGAGCCGCTAACTGTCACGCCTAGATTTTTTGCACTCGAGGAATACACACACAAGCAGAAAAAATACTGTATTTTCTCGTTAGAACCCAACCCCCTAGAAGAATGAGTGCGACTAGGTTTGAATTGAAAATTAATTTGAATAAAAGGTTTTTGGAAAACAATTTGGAGTCGCCACCTAACTTGATTAAGGTGAGTTAGGTCACCTAAAAACTAAGCACAATCCGAGGATCACACTTAGAGTTTTCGAAAAATGATTTTGAAAATATCTCCTCAAGAGAAGATTTTTAAGAAAACAGGTTATTTAGCAACCTTTGGAAAATAGTTAAGCCCTTTTTTGAAAATAACTCCGTTTTGGTCTTTGAAAACAGTGATCGTAGGTTCGGAGGTTGGTTACGTGTAGGGAAGACGCACTAAGCCATCACCCTACCCCATCCTTACGGTACCTACATGTCTATTCACCCTAGATTCATCTATGAGAGTTTTCAACTAACAAATGTCCAATCCTATTCACTTCAGAAAATAATTTTGAAAAGAATGATGCATGATTGCAATTGCAAGAGAGAGAATTGAAAAATAAATTTGGAAATAGATTTGAAAAGACTTGATTTGATTTTAGAAAAGAGATTTGAAAAGATAGGTTTGAAATTGGAAAGTTTTAGAAAATGGAAATATAGATTTGAAGAGAGATTTTTGGAATTGGAAACTTGAAATAGATTATAGAATTGGAGATTTGAAAAAGAGTTATAGAAATAGAAGTTTGAAAAAGGTTGTGACCGCACCTATGAGGGTTGTCTAGGTATCCCTTTTGAGGAATCATGTTAGTTGTAGTTCAGACAATAGTCCAATAGAAAATAGAAGGTTTGATTGGAAAAGAGATTTTGATTTGAAGAAGGATTTGATTTGAACTTAGAATAGGATATTGGAAATTGGAATTTGGAATTAGAAAGATTGGATTTCAATTTGGAAAGATAAAACTTGGAAGAAGGATTTAGACTTATTTTAGAAAGATTAAGGTTTAGGAAACCTAGACTTATGAAGGATAAGATTTAGAAAGGACTTAAGATTAAGAAAGATTTGACTCGAATGTTAGACTTGGAAGATTAGGGAAATATTGGATTTAGGAAAGGTTTGAAATAGGAAAGTTTTGAAATAGGAAAGTGTCATTTTAGGAAAGTTTTGGTTTAGGAAAGATTTCGAATTAGGAAAGTTTCAACTTGAAAAAGTTTTGGATAAAGAAAGTTTCATTTTAAGAAAGGTTTTGAAATAGAAAAAGTTTCGTTTTAGGAAAGTTTTGGAGTAGGAAAGTTTGAAATTTAGAAAGGTTTGTAATAGGGAAGTCTTGAAAGTAAGAAAGTTTTAAGTTTAGAAAGTTTTAGATTTGAAAAAATTTGAAGATTTAAGTTTTAGAAACAGGGAAGTTCTGAAAGATTTGAAAAGTTAGATTTGGAACGTTAAGATTTGGAAAGGTATGGAATTAGGAATGGGTGGAATTAGGAAAGGTTTGGAAGCTTAAAGTTTAAGGAAAGATTTAAAAGTTTAGGTTCTGGAAACTTAAGGTTTAGGAAAGTACAAGATTAGGAAGCAGTGGATTTAGGAAAGATTTGGAGTTGGAAGGATTGAGATTCGTATTTCCTAAAACAAAGGATTAGATTTTGTTTCTAAAAAGAGATGTTTTGATTTTGTTTCAAAAAACGGAGGATGGGATATAGTTTCCTAAATGGGAGATTGGATTTGGTGTCCTAAAGGGGAGATTAGATTTGGTATGGATTTGGAAAGAAAAGTTTTAGAAACCCTAGATTTAGAGAACTATAGTTTTGACGTAGAAAAGGGGTTTTGGAAACTTATAGTTTAGATGAAAAGGAGATTTTGGACACTTAGGTTTTAAGGCAAGATTGAAAATCATGTTTTTGCGAAGGGAAATTAGGGTTTCTTAATTGTGGGTTCTAGGGTTTGACCTAGGCTCTAAGAAAAGAGATTTTTGGAAAGAGTTTTCTAAGAAAGGGAGATTGTTGGGAAGAAATCCTAGAGAGGAGTTTTTGGAAAATGAATTTTGAAGAGAGAGTTTTTGGAAGGAGATTGTTGGAAAGAGTTTTTAGGAAAGAGATTTAGGGGGCTTTTTTAGAAAGTGAATTTTGAGGAGAGCGTTTTTAGGAAAGGAATTTAAAAAGAAGTTTTGAAAAATAGATTTTTGGAGGGAGTTTTTGAAAACAATTTTGGAAAGCAATTCAAAGAGAGTTTATGGAAAGCATGTTGGAAAAGAGATTTCTAGGAGAAGATTTTTGAGAAGAGATTTTTTAGAAAGTATATAAAATATCTCACTTTCTAAAGTGATTCTAACCATAAAAAGATTAGAACCACTTTAAGATAGCGGTTTTAAAAACAACAAGGATTTTGAAAATATGGACCATATTGGTCATTTTAAATGTAACATTTTCCTAAAGCAACCCTAACCATGAAAAGGCTATAATCACCCGAGGGTTGTGATTTTGAAAACAAGTTTTGAAAAAGAAGATTTTGATGCAAGTTTGAAAACGATGTTAATGCAAGTTTTGAAAACGAGTTTGAAAACGAATTTTAGAAAAATGCAAGATCATGATTTGCACAATGCAAGTTGGGGTCGTGAACGTACAAGGTTAAAGGCTTCACCACATAATCAAGAGGGCCGAACCCATGTGGTGTCCGGTTAGACTAAAAGAAAGCCCCCGACATGGTAACCCTCTAGTAGCCTAATCTTACACATGGACCGGGAAGTCCCTTGTTTCAAGCATGCAAGAAAGGGGGGAAGAAGATGGGGGATTAAAATAGAAGAAAACCCAAGTGGGTTAGGAGAGAGAAGAGAAGGGGAAGATGCGTAAACTTTAAAAAAAAGCCTACCTTGTGTCTTGTTCATTTTGCTTTGCTTTGCGCGCTTTGCTTTTCTTGCTTTGCTTCGGTCTTCACTTTAGCCTTCGTCCTGATCTTCGAGAATTTCAGTTTGCAACACTTCAAGTCTTCAATGGAGGCTTTGGAGGCTAGTGTATGAGTGTATAGGAGGCTAGGGTTTATGTATGGAGGCTAGGGTTTAGAAAACCTAAGGGAGACTAGGGTTTTAGGGAGGCTACGAGCTTTGTGTATCGAAAGATAGGATTTTTAGACTGAGTTTGCGGACCTTTTTCACGTTGGAGGAGGCTTTGTATTTATAAAGAGAAAAATGACCTGGCGCTTGTTGCAGTGGCGCCAGGCCAAAATTCCTTCTGGTGGCGCCAGCCACTTAGGAAAGTTTGAAGGTCGGCAAGCAACGTATTTTCAGAAGATTTGGGTGCCTGTACTAGTGACTACCATGCAATTTTTAGCTTGACTTCACTAAGAGTAGTTTCGGAAGGTCCGGGAAGTATTTAAGAGACTGGGCATTGCCCAGCAAGCCGAAAAGGGACAGGAACACTTAGAATAGCGTCTCAGGGGTAATGGACATGGAAAACGATGACAAGATTTGTCGGAAGGGTTGACTAGGCCATTAGGGGTAAAACGGTCAATCAGGCCGGAAAGCTGCCGGAACGAACTCAGAATGTCCAGAAAGAAGACTCGAGATTTGGAAACATTATTTAGAATATTCCCAAAGGTTATCGGTTTGATACCCAGAGCCAGTGTAGTCGAAAAAGGTGACCGGCCTATTAGGGACAAAATGGTCATTTTGCACCGGGTTTGCCGGAATTGACTTGGAATGATCCGAAAAGATCATGAAAGGTTGAGAATACTATAAAAAGCATTCTCGAGAAATTACCGGTTTGTTACTTAAAGCTGGTGTGGTCCCCGGGGCGTTCGAATGCATAGGGGCAAAATGGTTATCTTAATCGAAAAGTCTCGGAATTGGCCCGAAACTGACTAAAAGGCACCTAATCATGCCAGATTGTCTCTAGGACAATCTTAGAAGGGTGGACTTACCGTTTTGAGAACTTAGGTACTTTCTCGAGAAACGTGCAGGAAAATGGCCCTAGGGGCAATTTGGTCATTTTTCACCGAAGTGGGCTAGCAGGCACTGGTATTGACCTGGGTTTTGAGTGTTTCTCCCACTCTGACGGCGGTCCTGTGATATAGGCATTTGTTGGCAATTCTCTATATCGACTTGTTTACGAGTACTTCCGCTACTCTGACGATTTGCGATCATTCCCGAGACTGCCTGATCTCGAGAAGCAGCTAAATGGACTTAGCGCCTGAGGAATCAACTTTCTCAAAATGCATACTGAAATAAACATTTCTGCATTGGCAGGCTAGCAGGCACCAAAGGTGGACAGTTCTACTATCTAGGGGACTTGGGGTCTCGTCCCGGCTGACGGGTTTGAAGGGACTTACCATTCCGAAGAGTTTACTAAGAAACGTGTCTGATTGGAGGGTCTTACCACCTTGAGGAATCAACTTTCTCTAAAGGTGTGCGGAATTTAATTGGAATTAGAATTAGAATTGGAAAGGGGACTTACCGTCTTCGGTAAGACGTGCCTTTTGGAATTGGACCGAACATTACCCCAAAGGGCATTTTGGTCATTTTGCCTCTATTCGAGTGTGGCGGGCCCGCGAAGCGGTTTGAATGACAGGATTAGACTTGGAAAGTTGATTTCGACTCAGAATATGTCCACATTGACTTGAATACAAGTCTGGACGGATTGTAGACTGCCGAGGGGGCAAAAATGGGGTGCTTACACCGTTATGGTAACTTTTAAAGTCATAGGCCTTTAAACCCATTTCCCTCGATAGAGAATTGATTTGATCTCATACCAGGCCTATAGTAAGAGTGTCCTTTATATTCTCCGTTGACTAAATATAATCAATGGATACTATTCAAATTATAAGCTATCGCTTGATAGTATAGTGTTAACGATACGCCTATTGTGACTCACCAATATTATATAATTCTATGCTTCTGCTATCGATGAACGTTAAACGCAATGTAAACAAATAGCTAACACCACTACTAGAAAAACGAGTATTTACGACAGCAACAAACTGTTACAAAAGGCTAATTTGTTGTCGCAAATGAGCATTTACGATGGAGCTGTGACAGCATTTTCTGAGACAAAAATGCTGGGGTTGCAAATAGTTTTAGTGACGGCTGAGTGACGGCATGTGGCACGATTAGAGATGGCAGGGATACCGTTGCAAATACTCGTTGTCAGGTGACTTTTAATTGCAACCGCTAGTTCCTCGATGCTAACGAGCTTTTGTAACGGTTAAAGACAGTCGCAAATATTTATAGCGACTCCAATTAGTTATAGATTTGACCTTCACAAAAAAAAAACATTTAGCGACGGCAAGTAACTGTAGCAAAAGGTGATGCGAATAAGGCATTGGATTGACGACAATTTTTTTCACTTTTAGCAACGGTAAAAGGCTGTTGCTAATACTTTATTTATTGAAAAAATAATTTTCTATATAAATTACAAATAATTTTTATAATTTGTTATTTCACCTGATAAAATGTACATTTAACATAATCTAAATAACAAAGAATACACATTCATTCAAATTTGAATACTTACAAAAATACTTAACAAAAGTAATATATTTTTAAATATTTATCCGAAACAAATATTATCTTCCATCAAAATGTTGACTTCATGCCTTGATTTTGATGATAACTAAACTGTGAGTTAGTTTGTTAATGATTTTAATTAGCGTGCAGATCAATGAGTAAATATATTTTACACCTAAAGTATAATGAATGTCAAAATAGATGCTCAACAACTCGAGGATTGAGCAATGCATCAAAACAGAGCAATACACCAAAAACAAAGAAATGACATATATTCAAATGATAAAAACAGAGCAATGCAGCAACATAGAGCAATGCACCAAAAACAAAGGAATGACATATATTCAAATGATAAAAACAGAGCAATACACCAACATAGAGCTATGCACCAAAAACAGAGTAATGACACCTATTCAAATGATAAACCAATGATCTGAATTCGAAGAGATTGAAGATGCTCAAAAGGAGAATTCAATAAGCCCATGAAGACTCTATGAAGTTGATATGAATTTGAAGAGATTGAAGGTGTTCGAAAGAGAATTCAACATGTGTGCAAAGACTTTATGAAGAATCTAAGAAAAGTTCTTGAAGAAATCAAAATGAGTTCAATTCAAATTGAATTAAAGACTTTATTAAATGACCACATTGGATTGAAAGTCTTGAAAAATCACTACACCCCAAAGAGAAGATTTCTTGAAGTACTTGAAGTGTTTTTGAAGTTAAACTTGATCAAGGAAAGCATGGAGAGGATTTTCTAGGTGATGTGTCAACACCTGAATTTGACATGTCGATACATGAGGACACAAGCCAATGCTTGAAGAATGGATGATCAAGTGTCGACACATGGGTTTGATGTGTCGACCTATGGAGACAGAGAGCAACTACTGGAGAATGCATGCTTGATGTGTCGATACATAAAGTCATGTGTTGACACCTGGAAACTAATGACTATATTTTTAAACATTATATTGAAGTGGGCACGCATTTAATGAAGCCCAACTACCTCCAACGGGTGAAATCAATTTAGGGTCATATATACAAGCCTCCAAATGCATTTATGAGCAAGAGATACAAGATTATTCCATCCTTTGATCATCAAGAGTTGACAATTCTTACTCTCACTGAAAGTTCTCTTTGTCTTCAATATTTGGCATTAAGTGAGCTATTCATTTTCTCATCTACTCTTCATAAATAGTGTGTACTTCAATTGTAAATCTTTTATACACTTGTGAGTGAGAGCTTGAGTGTTCTCTTGTAAAAGAAAAACACTTGTAAGTTTGAGAGAGCTTGGACAAAACTCTAGTAGCATTGAAGCTTGGTGTAAGCTTCAAGGAGAGTAAGCTAGGCACTTCAACTAGCCTTTACTTTGTAATTGGAGATTGCATAGTGAAAGAAGACTTCAAGGGGATCTTGGGGTAAGGACGTAGACCACAAGTTGTGGTTGAACCTCGGTAATTCTTTGTGTTTCTCTCTTGCGCTTTGCTTTCATTTCTTACTTGATTTAGTTGCATTGCATATATTTTGAATCACTGTTTCATTGCCTTAAATTAGCTTTAATTTATCTTAATTGCAATTAGTTTTAAAAATCCAATTCACCCCCCCTCTTAGGTTGTCTTTTGGGCCAACACAAAATTCATACAACAAAAATAAATTACATTGTCTCTCGCAAAATAATGATCCTAATCCAAAATCCATACAACAAAAGAGAGTTTTTAGTCTTTTGCCAAATAAGCCCATATAGGAACACCATCAACCTATTCTTTTGGAATAACCTAAAAAACAAACATATGAATATTAGATACAATAATGAACATAATAAAGATAATTAATAAATATGCATGTAAATATATGGGATTATTGAAATAAAAATTCAATTTACATCACGAGAAGGCCAATGAAGAAAACTTGAAGAAAGGAACAACTGGGATATCTTATATGAAATTTCCCATGAAGGGGTATTGTTAGTTATGGGAGACATGGTACTAATGAGTAGAGGCTTATTGATATACCATCATAGACTGCCCTAAAGAATAAAGGAATAGCAAGCATGTAAAGTGGCAAAGGTTGGTCCACTCTTAGAAAACTCAACCATGTATTTGTGGGTTGGGACTGCTCTTTGGAGATGGGAGCTTATATCTCTTTAGAATCTTTTGTAGGTAAAATGCATAGGTGTCCAGCAAGCCTTCCAAATAGCTCCAGGAGGGAAGACAAGGTAAACCTGTATCTCACATCCTCCTTCCATTAGCTTTATGTTCTGTTTTGGGCATAAGGAATTTTGCAAAAATATTGTCAAAGGTCATATTTAGGGGAACTGGTAGAAGGTTTTAAGGAAGAGGAAGTCAAATATCACCTAAACAATCAGAGTTGCTTGTAATTTGAAGTTTTAACAAGGAAGAAGGGTGAGCTTAGGGGGTATAATAAAACAGACATGTCGACTGTCCTGAGGTACATTATTCTCATTCTGTCCCTGTCCTATAAAGAAAAAGAAAGGTACCTCGATGGATCCATTAACATTTGGTTTTCCAATCTGTGTTGGATTTCCAAATTCTAAACATCTAGGTGTGTTTGTGCACAATGACACGCATATTGGAACCATTCCATTTCCAGCACAAAAATAGCTTTATTATAGGATTGTCAAAGCTATGTTTACACACATGCCATGATGCAAGATAGCCTTAAGAAATAAGCGTGATCATGGTTGAGTTTTTAGTAAAAGATGAAAACTAACCCTTATTTTTGCTCAATGCTTTGGGGTCTATTCTAAGCCTCTACAGCATTGTGAGCATAAGAAAACCATAACACAAATCATTGGACATGGGGGTGAAGAGAAACTGCGAAAAAAGGAAAAAATACATTTGTGTAAAGACCACAAGATGAGGGTATCAAGACAAAAGTATAATAAAAATGAAAGATGTTCTGGACAAAATTATTGGTGTGCCCTTGCATATGGTGGAAAGATTCTTTCCTTGGAACTATGTGAGGTATGGTTGCCCTTTCAAGAGAATAACATTATTTACCAAGCCAGTGGCTACTTGAGGCTACTTAATGCCAAATAGATGTAGCACATGTAGAGAAAATGCCAAGGTGGCGTCAACACCACATTTACTATTAAATGGCCTAACTAGGCGACTATTGTCTTTGTTTTGAGTTAGAACAGGGTGTTTCTATTTTATTTATTCATCCTTTTTTTTTGGTACGTATATATGTGACACACACTTTTGTGATGAATAGTTACAAAAATATGAACACACAAACATCTAAAATAAAGATCAAATATTAACAAGAACTTGCAAGTAGATTAGAATAAATATGAAATGCAATGCATACCTTCATGGTCATTGAATGCATTTTCTTTCTTTTCAACTGGGGGCTCCTTTGGACCAACACCATCTATGCTGCTCGATGGAGACGAGGCAGATTGTGTAATAGTTGTCTTAACTCTTGGTTTTGCCATTGAAAATGATAGCTTGATGTCAAATGGATTTACTTTAATTTGTTGCTTTCACCAGGAACTTCTCTTTTTCTTTTTGGGTACAACCAGGAACTTCTCGTTGTATGAGTGAGAATCATAGAAACACATCATCATCAATCCTAACGCCTAGCATATTAAATATGTGACTAAACATTGACAAAGATATCAAAAGGAGAATAGTTTAAATCTTTCAAATGATGGTAACACATAAACAAATTTGCATCTTAGTGTTGAGGAATCATGTTCCCAAATGAATCTTATATTTTAAACTTATAGAATGATATGCCAATCTTGAATAATACAAATGTTGCCAAATATTTTTATTGTAAAATATTTTTATCCGAAACAAATGGAGCCTAAATGTAAAATATTTGAAATGAAAAAAAATTAATCTTTTTCTAATCCTTTTTTTGGTGTTTGGATAAAATCTTGGAAAATGCACTGAATAGTCTAAATGTGGATGGGCTCTAGTCTCTATCATGTTGACCCGCACAAAGAAAATGCAATGTTTTGTTCTCTTGATGCCTATCTTGTTGACAACTGAGGACTATATGGCTATATTTGATATGTGTGTCACGGGCCAACATTTTGTGAGCTTGGAAGTCATAAATAAGGCTTATGCGGTGCTTGCCAAGTCCGTCTGACAAGCCAGCTAAACCCGAATCATCTCATTTGGAAGCTAGAATTAAGCATTAATGACCAACCGTCAAGCAACCTCCCTAAAAAATGGGTGGAAGTAATAAAACATATTTCATTGATAAAAGCATCATTACATAGCTCACTATATGTACAATAGGAGCCTCAAAGCCATACAAGAAGTAGTGGGGTGGAGGGTGGTAGGAGCATGCCCCCTCCTTATATATGCTTTTTGAGCCATTTCAAAATTGATATAAGAAAACGTGACACCGCCTTGAGGAGTCATAATGGGTCCACAAAAATATTTATAAGGAATATGACAAAACCCTTTTACATACATCTATATATGACCCTAAACTAATTTTTTAGCCATTCAAAAAAATTACAACACCTCTCTTCAATGGGGCTAGGACACAACTAACTTGGACGCCGCACACCTTGACAAGGAAAATCTACGCATGCATTCGACACCAAACCTACATTCTTAGACTCTATCTATGTACAGATAAGTTTGGGCTGGCACAAGACTAGAAAATAAGGGCATGGGCTCGACCTTGAAGTACAGCTTGTGACGTGGTTAGATGCTGGTGAGGTTATCTCGCCCCTCACCCTGGATGTTGGCATAGGCTAAAGCGAGGTTAATTGACCCCCACCTGGCCATGTTGTTGGCTATGGTCTTGGGCCATCCTTGAGGTACCAAGGGGTTGTCTCAGGCTTTGTTTAGGCATTATTTGGGATTTTCTTGGATAAGGTTTAAGCAATCCTTAGGCACAAGTTTGGCACACTTTTGAGTGGTCATAGGGCGTGAAGAAGCAGACCATGACACTCTCCCCCATTCAAGCTTGTCACCATCCTCGATGACATTTGAATTTTGATGATTTGAATTTAAAGTTGATTTTGTGTTGCCCCTCAGACTATCTCGACACTCGATAAGCTGCTTCTCTAGCTCTTACCTCTCGAAGATATCTGACTGAAATGGGGCATACGGCTTGGCCACCCCCGACACAAGCTCAAACTCGAAGTCCACTCCTCTTCGTGAAGTGGTTGGATTGGCCTTCTTGGCCAAGCGCTTTAGAAGTCTGTCTCCAAGTCACCTCCTCGAACTTTAGAATTGAATTGGCCACCTTGGTCGGGTGCCACAGAAATCCGTCTCTAGGTCGCCACCATGAATGCTTGATTGCTTTTGGCCTCCTTAGCCGAGCACCTTAGAATTCCATCTCTAGGCCACCACCTCGAACTCTGGCTTGATTTGGCCTCCTTGGTCGGGCATCATGGAAGTCTGTCTCCAAGTCGCCAAGTTGAATTCTAGATAGATTTGGCCACCTTGGCCAGGTGCCTTAAAAGTCCATCTCTAGTTCACCTTCTCAAATGTTGTATTGATTTGGCCACACTTTGGCCGGGCACCATAGAAGTCCGTCTCTAGGTTGCCACTTTGAATGTTGGGTCAATTTGGCCACACTTTTAACCTGATGGCTTAGAAGTCTCATCTCTAAGTCACCTCCTTGAATGCATCCCCACACTTGAAATTCGTGCCCCTCATGGGCATTGCTTGCCTTCTTGGCTTGGTCTTGAAAGTTCGTCTTCAAGACTCTTGAATGGAGTTGGGACCACTGTCTCCTCCTTGCCCCTTCTTAGGATAAGTGTTTGTTGTCCTTTCAGCTTGGCCTTGAAAATTAGTCTCCAAGATCCATTTGATGGATTTGGGAACTGCTCCCTCTTCCGAAGCATCTCAGTGCTTGTTTAAATCTCCACCCCTCATAGGTAAGAGTTGTTAATTGGCACCTTGAATTCATTGTCCTGACCATCATTCTATAGACTTTTCACACTTGGCCTCTAACTATCTCGTGGTTGAGAACAAGCTTCTAACCTTGTTGGTGGGTATGGTGCGAACAATGTGCATTGCACAAGAAATGAAATGGCAACATGGCAATCACCAATCCAAGACAGTCATGGTCTTCCTCTTGAAGTCCAACCCAAGGATAACTACAACTAGTCTATGGGCACTGCCGAATATGCTCCCTCATGAACAATCTTTGATGTTGGGATTGACTTGAGCACTACCGTGTTAGCCCAAGTTGGCAACCCAAGAGGGGGGGGGGGGGTGAATTGGGTTTATGAAATTAATGGCAAACAATGCAATTAAAAACTTATCAAGTAATGTAGCAATGGGTAGTCAAAATAAAAGCCAAGCAAGCAAATAATAAGATACAATGCAAGCAAGTGTTATGAGCAAAAAAGAAAAATAAAGTAAGAAATGAAGAATGAAGGCACAAGAATTTTATAGAGGTTCGACCAACCCTTGCCTATGTCCTCTCTTTCTTGATCCTCTCGAAGGTATTTCACTATGTAAAATTCTCTTACATAGCTGTTGGTTTTGCTCCAAGTGCCCAACTCACTCCTATAAGAACTCTTCCCAAGTTCTCAAAATGCCTAAGTGATTTTATCCAAGCTTCACTCAAACTTACAAGTTTACAAACCCACCCAACAATAGATGAAGGTTGTACAATGAATAACTCTCTCTCAAAGACTAGATAAATAAATTTCCAGCTCACTCAAGAGCCTCCCAAATGAATAAAAACAAAGAATAAGATGTAGGAGATTAAATCTCACTTTCTAGCACTTGATCTTGTGTTCTTCTTTTTCATATATGTGTTGGGGATCTTCTATATATGGCCTTGAATTGGTTATGGCCATTGGTGATAGATGGAAGACCATTTGATGCGAGATCGTACTGTTATAATGGTCATAAATATATCCATTGGAGCCCAAGTGTCGGCACTTGACTTCATGTGCCGACACATCAAGTCTACATTTCCTAGATTTTGTTCGCTGCCTCCATGTGTCGACACCTGACCTCATGTGTTGACACATGAGCATCCATTCTTCAGATTTTGGTCACTGTCTTCATATGTCGACACTTCAAATCCATGTGTCGACACATCAGCCTAGAAAACTTGATTTTTGCAAGTTTTTGTCCAATCTTCTCCATTTTTTCAAGTTCTTCAAGGGTCATCCAAAAAAACTTTCTAAGGCTTGAAAACACTACTTCAAGGTATGTTGACTTCAAGAACACCTTCAATTTTGTCACACCCCAGTTTTTAGACCAAGTCCTTTCGGCTTGGGAAAAACACGGAACTCTGTCATTAGAACTCATCCTCCTAAAAGGACGAGTGCAACTAGGTTTAAACTTGAAATTAGTTTGACAAAGGGCTTTTTAGAAAAATAGGAGTCGCCACCTAACTTGATTAAGGTGAGTTAGGTCACCTAGAACTGAGTGTTAATCTGAAGATTAAACCCATGGTTTTTGAAAAAAGGTTTTGAAAAACTCCCTCGAGAGAGGAGTTTTGAGAAAATAGGTTGTTTGGCAACCTTTAGAAAGTTTTAATCCCTTTTTGAAAATAACTCCATTTTGGTCATTCAAAAATAGAAATCTGCGGTCCGGGAGTTAGTTACGTGTAGGGAAGATATCCTAAGATCATTACCCTACCCCACCCTTTTGGTACCTACATGTCTAATCACCTTTTGTTTACTCACTAAAATAACCGGTTACTATTATCCACTTAATATCCACTTTAAAATTTTAAAAACGGGGTTTAGTCATCACTTTTCGGATGAATGATGCATGATGCGAGTTTTGGAGGAAGTTTAAAAAATATGGGAGTTTTAAAAGGGTTTGAGATAGAAGCTTTGAATTGGTAGAAATTTTTGAGAAGTGGATTGGGGTTGAAATAGAAGTTATGACCGCACCATTTTAGGTTGCCTACGTATCTCATATGGCGAGAATCAGGTCATTCGTAGTTCAGGCAAGAGCTCGATGGAAAATAGGCGTATTAGGGCCTTTGGAATGTTTGAAGACACTTTGAGGTCTTTGAAAAAGTTTGAAGACACTTTGTGATCTTTAGAAGAAGAAACTTGAGAGTTTTAGAAAAAGGCCTTTGAGATAGGACTTGAGATGCTTGAAATGTTTTGAAATTGGATTTAAAAATGATTTTGAATGTTTTGAATTTGAATCAAGGGGGTTTTGGAGTTATTTTGAATCAACTCTAGGGAGCTTTAGAAAAATTTTGGAGTCTTGTTTTGAAAACTTTGGAGGTAGAGTCTTGGAGTGTTTTAATAAACTAGTCTTTGAAAAGCTTTCGAAAGTGGTTTTTGAAAACACTTAGGACTTTGGAACTCTAATATGGACAACCTTGGAAGTTGTTCTTAATATATCACTTCCTTGGGAATCCATAACCATAGAGGGGGTAGGGACACCTTAAGGTTGTGAGTTCATAAAAACAATTTTGGAAATACTTTGAAGATGAGTGTAGGAACATTTGAGGAGGTTGTGGAGTTGGTTTTTGAAATCTCAAGAGAGTAGGAGGTTTTGGAAAACTGAGTCATGAGAATAGTTAGAAATAGAAGGATCATTTAAAAGGATTCATGAATTGGAACCTTAAAGTACACTAACTTAAGTCGGGTTCACCTAAGGTTAGGGATGACCTAAGGTTAACTAACTTGGGTTAGGTTAACCTAGGGTTGGACAACTAGGGTCAAGTTAACCTAGGGTTAAGGTGACTTAGGGTTAATCAACTAGGGCTTGGTTAACCTAAGGTTAAGGTGTCCTAGAGTTAACTAACTCGGGTTAGGTTAACCTAAGGTTGGATAACTAGGGTCAAGCTAACCTAGGGTCGGACAACTAGAGTCAAGTTAACCTAGAGTTAGACAATTAGGGTTAAGTTAACCTAGGGTTGGTGACTAGAGTCAAGTTAACCTAGGGTTGGACAACTAGGGTCAAGTTAACCTAGGGTTGGATTGGAAGATAGTTTTGAAAGATGGTTTTATGCATTTTTGAAAAGATTTTAGGAAAACAAATCATGCAATGCAAAGGACTTTGGTAGACAACCCTTTTGAAGATAATTTTTAGGAAAATTTAACTTTAGCCAAGAATATGGTTTATATGGTTGGTGTTTGAAAACCATTCCAGATAAGGTTTTCTTAGTACCATTACAACCTTTATCTTGACAAGAGTAAGGGTTTCAAAAATCAACATAATGATGACAACTTTGAAAAAATTATTTTTAATGCAAAGATGGAGAGAATGAAATTTTGAAAACCATTTTTGAGAGGAAGATTTTGAGAACCATTTTTAAAGGAAACCATTCTAATAAGTTGAGGTTCCTGTGGCCTATGAAAAGGGAGACCACTCAAGAGAGGGTTCCATGGGACCATTCCAACCACTAAACTTGAGAAAATAGAAACCTTAGAAATCAAAGAGTTTGATCACCATTTTTATGCAAGAATAAAAAGAGGAGGGAACCATTCTAACAATTTAGGGCTCCTATGGCTAATACAAAAGGGAGATCACTCAAGAGAGGGTTCTATGGAGCCATTCCAACCACTAAACTTGAGAGAATAGAAACCTTGAGAATTAGAGAGTTTGTAAACCATTTTTATGCAAGTTGGAATGCAATGATACAAAAATGGGAGATAGGAGTTAAATGGGGGATTTTTTGAGGCATGATTTCCTAGAACATCATTCTAAGCTTCAAGGGACCAACCCTTAAAACCACTTTGAAGAGAATATTGAGCTTGAAAATGGTATGTAAATAAAAATAGTGTAGGCTTTGAAAAACATGATTATGAACATGAAAATGAAGCCAAGCACACAAGACATGAACAAGGTAGCAATATCCAAGGGGGTCATGAATACATATAAGGCTTTAGGCTACACCACATAATCAAAGGACTCCAAGGCCATACCATTTTAAAGTAGGCTAGTGAGAGATCTCCCTACACGGTGGCTCTCACTAACTTTCCTATAGGCATGAACTAAGAGCCCTCTTGCTTTAAACATGCAAGAAAGGGAGGTAGAAGATGGGGATTAAAATAGAGAATAGCCTAAGTAGGCTAGGAGGGAGAATAGAGGAGTGGGGGAAGACAAAATTGTAAAACAAATACCACCTTTTGCCTTCAATACACTTGCAATCTTCTATGGATGCCATGACTTGAACTTGGATGGCTTCAAGTAGGCTTAAGGGGCTAGAAGGAGGAGTTCTATGGTGTATAGGGCTATATAGGTGAAGTGTCTAGGTTAAGGGGACGTGGAATCTAGCCTAAGTATTGGAGGAGTGAGATGTATATAGAAATTTGAGGTTCTGGAAGAGTTTCAGCAGGCCTTCGCATCAATTTTCGATTTTGGAATATGCAAAGCGGGAGGCTTATATTTATAGGCAAAATTTTGGACACTGGCGCATATAGGACATGCGTTTGTGTAAAAGTTACACAGGCGCATGTGCTACATGCGCTGGTATTATTCCAATGGCAGAATATCATGTGGCACCCATTGCACTGGCTAAATCTTAACGGTTAATCGAAGTTTGATCGATCTGATCAAAATCTAGGCGCATGTAGCATACGCTCCATCACCGGGAGTTTTCGTTTAAACTTTGCCTCTATAATTGAGCTAACCAGGAAGGTTTCAGAGGAATCGGTTTCATTCACAGTGTTCTCCTAGGGTTTCTTGTGAGCTTTCATGTTTTCAAAAAGTTTGAACGATGTTTGGAAGTGTGACATATCATCTCGGGAAATGTCCATAAAATGGCATCTTTGCGGAGCGTTTGTGATACACTCCGTGGGGGTTCGAAAGTAGTTGTTTTGGTGTCGTATGATCGGGGTCTTTGGGAAGCGATCTCTTTGATCAGACTGTACCGATGGAAAGTATTTTGGAAATACTTTTAAGAATTTCCTAATTTACGCATTTCTCTAGTTGTTTGATTATGCGTTTTAATCAGGAAATTAGAAAAAAAGCTAACATTGGCGGAGCGTCTGTGAGACGCTCCAGGGGTTGCTGAAAGTAACAGTTTTCAAGCCACGCATTAGAAAGCGATCTATTCGAGCGAACCGTATCGATAGAAAGATCAATGAACGAGCTTTCGAAAATTTCTTGATTTACGCATTTCTCAAGTCATTTGATAGTGCGTTATAACCAGGGAATCGGGAGAAAAGGCAATTTTGGCAAAGCGTCAGCAAGACGCTCCAGGGAACTTTTATGGAGTCGGAGGTGTTTAGTGTCATGTGGTCCTCCTTAGGTTAAACGGTGGAGTGTGACAAGACCCATTGTTCAATATTCTAGGATCGATGTAGTTTTTGGGGCGTGTTTGGATTGTTAGGGGCAAAATGGTTATTTTGGCCAGGTTTGGTTGAAAATGGTCAAGTATGGATCGGGGTGTTATGCTAAGCATGTCGAGTCATTCAGGGATGATCCAAGTAAGTCTTTCTCTGCTCGGTGGGATTTGTGCGGTGCTAGGGCATTCAGGGGTAAAATGGTCATTTTGACCGGAGTTAGTCGAAATGGGACCGGAGGTTGACAGAATGGCATGTTGAATATGCCTAACTATTTAGTGACACTCTGAAAAGGAGGACTTACCATGTTCAGGAATTTTAAACTTTCTCAAGACGTGTCTGGAGGCCTAAGGGGCATGTTTGGTTATTAGGCCTTTATTGGGCCCAGCGGGCTTGAGGAGCGGTTCACTAATTGCATAGGGGTTTGAAAGTTAATTTGGGCTTAAATGTGTTTACGGAGTTTTGAAAGGGAGTTCGGTCAGGCCGGAGATTGCCGAGCGGGCAAAAATGGAGTGCTTACAGCAGACCCTCTTTTTTTGTCTTTGCTTGTCAAAGACAGAAAATGAAAAAGGAAGGATCCCATGTTGACCGAGAGGCAATTGGAGGGACCGAAGTTGAAAATTTTTGGAGAGTAAGTTATCTCAAACCGACATTCCATCAAGTGGAATGGTACTCTACCGGGAAGTTTTAAGGCAAACGTCTGGACAGTGATTCTTCTTGAACTGATGCTCCTTCTGATGAAATGATGCTCCTTCGGGAAGGTTCAAGGTTGATGTCTGGAAATTGATTCTTCTTGAACTGATACTCCATCTGTCGTAATGCTGCTTCTTTGGGGAGGTTTAAGGTTGATATCTTGAAACTAATTCTTCTTGAACTACGTTTGGCAGAATGCGTCTCCTCTGGGGAGTTTCAAGGTTGATATATGCTTTTGAAGGGGAAAACTCTAAAACCTAATCTGCTTTCTCGGAAGAGGCTCTAAAACCCAATCTGCTTTTTGGAGAAAGCTCTAAAATCTATTCTGCTTTTTCGGAGGAAGTTCTGAAATCCAATCTGCTTTTTTGGGAGAAACTCTAAAACCCAATCTTCTTTTTCAAAGGAAACCTTCAAACCCAATCTGCTTTTTTGGAGGAAGCTTGAAACCCAATATGCTTTTTTGAAGGAAGCTCGAATCCCAATCTGCTTTTTTGGAGGAAGCTCAAAAACCCAATTTGCTTTTTTGAAAAAAGCTCAAAAACTCGATTTGCTTTTTCGAAGGAAGTTCTGAAACCCAATCATCTTTTCAGAGGAAGCTCGAAAACCCAATCTGTTTTTTTTCAGAGAAAGCTTTGAAACCTAATTTACTTTTTCAGAGGAAGCTCAGAAACCCGATTTGTTTTTTTGAAGGAGGCTCTGAAACCCGATCTGTATTTTTGGATGAGGCTCTGAAACCCAATATGTTTTTTTGGGGGAAGCTCTAAAACCCAATCTGTTTTTTCAGAGGAAGCTCGAAAACCCGATCTGCTTTTTCAAAGGAAGCTTGAAAACTTAATTTGCTTTTTCAGAGGAAGCTCAGAAACCCGATCTGCTTTTTCAGAGGAAGCTCAAAAGCCAATCTACTTTTTTGGAGGAAACTCGAAAACCCAATCTATTTTTTTAGAGGAAACTCTGAAACCCAATCAGCTTTTTTAGAGGAAGCTCGAAAACCAAATCTGCTTTTTTAGAGAAAGTTCTAAAACCCAATCTGCTTTTTCAAAGGAAGCTCGAAAACCCAATCTGCTTTTTGGGAGGAAGCTCTGAAACCCAATCTACTTTTTGGGAGGAAGCTTAGAAACCCAATCTGCTTTTCGAGCGAAGCTCAGAAACCCAATCTAATTTTTCGGAGGAAGCTCAAAACCCAATCTGCTTTTTCGAAGGAAGCTTGAAAACCCAATCTGCTTTTTTCAAAGGAAACTCTGAAACCCAATCTGCTTTTTTAGAGGAAGCTCAGAAACCCAATCTGCTTTTTCAGAGGAAGCTCGGAAACTCGATATGCTATTTTGAGAAAGCTCTTAAACCCAATCCGCTTTTTCGGAGGAAGTTCGGAAACCCGATCTGCTTTTTCAGAGGAAGCTCAAAAACCCAATCTACTTTTTCGGAGGAAGCTCTGAAACCCAATTTGCTTTTTTTAAAGAAAGCTCGAAAACCCAATCTGCTTTTTCGTAGGAAACTCTAAAACCCAATCTGCTTTTTTAGAGGAAGCTTGGAAACCCGCTCTAGTTTTTCAAAGAAAGCTCTAAAACCCAATTTGTTTTTTCGGGGGAAGCTCTGAAACTCAATCTTCTTTTTCGTAGGAAGCTCGGAAACCCGATCTTCTTTTTCGGAGGAAGCTCTAAAACCTGATCTTTGCTAATATGAGGGATTTGCTTATAGTTCTTTTGTCTTAAATGTTAGGGAAAATGACATTTGTTGCTTTTTGGATTGAGATTTTTTGGAGCGTAATGTTCCTTTGATGTGTTGATTGTTGACTTTTGCCTCTAACTAGCATGGCAGAATTCTGGGTAAGATGCTCCCTTGGGTTTTGAATTTGGTTTGGAGGGGGTAAGGCCTCTTTTTGAAAGGTTTCAGGTATTTAGAAGGTCGAACATCTATAGGTCAGTTTTTCTTGAGTGGATCAACTGGTTTGCAATTCAATCGGAGGTGTAGGGTGGGTCGTTGCCCCAGTGCTTACGATTTGAAAGGTCGAGTTAGGCTAACATTAATTGGGGTGGTCGAGCGTGGGTCATTGCCCTATTCTCTGTGGTTTTGAAAAAGGTTGGATTAGACTGTTCATGGTTGATTGGGGCGGTCGAGGGTGATTCAGTGCCCCATTCTCTATTTCTTGTTGTCCGTGGATGACAATTCGGGTTTTCTGGGGTGTACGCCATTTCTTTTGCAAAGCGCTTGGATTCTGGCCGACAGACCTTCTGGGACGTTGTGCTTCTACTTCGGGACACCTTTTCTTTTGTAATTACCTAAGCACTTGTCAGTATATTTTGTTAGACATGTCATTTGGTATATACTGTATAAGTCCACCATAGGTTAAAATGAATGCACACGTTGATATATGAGGAAATGAGTGCATATCATGCTTTTTGATGAATGCGCATATATGAATGCATATCATACTTTTTGATGAATGCATAGAAATAGATTTTGAATGTATGTCATACTTTTTTATGAATGCACGTAAATGAAAATGAATGCATATCATACCTTTTGATGAATGTATCCAGGATCCTGCCCCTTTGGTTTTGTCCCATTCTTGTCAGGGTGTGATAGCATGTGCATCATTCTCAGGGGATCTTAACATTTTGGGTTGCTGCTATCTTATCCCTACTTTCTATGAGGTTACTGTTTGGGGATTTTCTGTCCTCACTTGGTTTTCTCCCTTAGATCTTCATACTTCACTATAGCTTGAGCGACAACTTACCTGCCCTTTTGCAGAGCGATAAATAGTTTGGCTCTCAATCCGAGAAGACTTCTTTTAGGATAGTAATGTAGATCGGGCTTGGGGGTTATAAGAAATGAAGGGATATTTAGGCTCAAAAATTTTCTTTTAGTGGGTTGTTTAAACCAAAACCATTTGAGCACACCTTGAAACATGACATGGCCCCTAAATTCCTACTCGTTCTTCTTCTTCTTCTTCTTTTTTTTTTAAAAACTGGTCTTTCTATTGTTTAGGCTTATTTGGACTAAGCAATTTTTTTTTATCAAAGAGGACTTTAATTTGGATCGTAATGTGGGCTAGGTTAAGCGGTTTATGAACAAAGGGATATAAAGGCTCAAACATTATCAATTATAGGGTTCCGAAAGACCCATGATCACCTTTGGCAATTTTAACTTCCCTTTCCTTCTCTCTTCTTTCCTTCTTACCTTTTTTGTTCTTTTGGACTTTTTTTTTTCTTTTTCCTTCTAATTAGAACTTTTTTTTTTATAGAAACTTGTTCCTATGTTGACTTTTAGATGTGCCGATGTTTTCATTCCTACTTTGGGATGACATTATCTTTTTTCTTTTTTCTTGCTTTCTTTTTTTTTTTTTTTTTTTTTTGCGTGTCATCCGAGACTCTTCTTTGCACCAAAACTTGCTGCTATGCTTGTTCTTAGAGATGTTGCCGCTGTCGTATCGTCTTGGGAATCACCATTTTCATTGCTCATTAGTTCTTGTTTATTGTTTTTGCCTTAACCCAGTATGGGCGGCGATCATTAGGTCGGTATATATATTTTTTCAAAGGATGTGACCGGCTTAAGTGGGCTTTGCAAGGGGTTGTCTCCAACTGTATGATAGTAAAATTGAGGGCCTCTCTTCATTTCAAATTAAATTGCTTAGTCCATAAAGCCTTTTTACAAAATTTAGACAACATTTCTAAATAAATCCTTGTACTTTCTATCGAGTCAACCGTTATTCGCTTACCCCAATATGGAGGATGGTTCTTGGTTGGGGGATATCTGAATGGAAATCACTTACGGCTCTAGTGGGCTGAGCAAAGGGAAGTATTTATTTCTTTTGGAAGGATTAAACGATTGCTTCTCTTCATTTTAGGAGCTCGGCTATCTATCGCTTAGCTAGGATATCATTCAAGTGTCGCCTCTTTAATAAGCTCTGCATTTCTTTGTTAAGTCTATCTTCCTCCACTCTTTCAAAGGTTTTAATCTTTGTTGAATGAGTTGCCTATGCTATCCCATCTTTTAAGCCGAGTCATTACAGGTTGGGGAAAAATTCCTAAAAGCAATTATTATCCACAAGAGTATGAGTCAAAGGGAATGAACTAGAGCCCTTCCTTTTCATTTCAAATTTTTTTTTATACATGGCATGGCCTTAATTGAAAGCATTAGCATAAGACAGAAATAAGGGCAGGAAAAGTAAGAGATAGGAAGGAAAGTAGATGAATACAGAAAACATCCCTTTTTCTTTTCGAATTAATAAGCTCCTTAGACAAGCTTCAGGATTATACGCTCCACTTGCCAAGTGCCTCATTGGGTTATGCAAGGCTGATTGAGTTGCTGTCTGCAGCTTTCAGGGCACCAGTGGTGATGGTGTAGTGGTGGACCACTTTTTTCTTTCCCTTTTTTGCTTTAGATGCGGCGCCCCGACTACCCCCCAGGACTTGAAGCTTCTCAATGTTATCCTTTCCTTTGTCGGGACTATCTGGGTCAGCCTCATCTACCATAATAAAATTGATGGTGTGGTTCGGTAATGGGCAGGAAGCAACAGGAGTTGGGTTGGCTTCTTGTGTACCAATAACTTCTAAGTCAATTAAGTCCTGAATTTTATGCCTCAGAGAGAAGCATTCCTCAGTATCATGACCTTAGCCAGCTGAATGATATTCGCAGGTTGCTACTGAGTTGCAGTTGGGTGGTAAGGGATTGGGCAGAGGCCGAGAGGGTATAGGCTTCAGGTGTCCTGCTGCTAGGAGGCCATAATAAGCTATGGTTTGTGTGCAAGCAAGTTTAGTAAAAACTCAATTTCTCCAGCTAGCTCTTTTAGGTCGAAACAATGTCCTAGAGGTTTCTGAAAGCAGAGGATCAAGTTCTAGCATAATAATGGCTGGGTCAATGGCTTAGAAATTGAGGAGGTTCTGGATTTTACGTTTCAAAGTGGGACAATTCTCTATGTCATGGTCGGGTGAGTTGGAATGGTATTCACATAATAGATTAGGGTTATATGATCCAGGGGTTTGGTTGAAGATAGGCATGGGAGGTACTGGGACGAGATGACTGGCTTGGCGAAGCCATCGGTAGGCAATGGTTAGAGAGCTAGCCAACCAGGTGTAATCTCGATCTTTTCCCTTAGTCCTTTTTTGGACGACAATATGTTCATTATGTGTTTGGACCTAGAGAGCTTCTGCCTACTCATCGAGTGTTATACCTGCATGGGATAGGAGCAAATAGACCATTGTTTCTATTTTGGTCATCCTACTCCCAAGTCCTCTTATTTCTTCTGGTAGCTGAGCCTAGCCTTGCTTAAGGGCCGAGCTTGGTGGCATATTGAATGACTCCATAGATGCTATATGTTCTGAAATGAATAATTGCTTCTTTTTGGGATGTCAACCTATATAGGGGAGTTCTCTGCAAGCATGGGTTTTACCCCTTCTTTTCTTTCTGTGAAACGAGGTAGGAAGAGAGAGTGAAAAACAAGGGAAAGAGAATAGTTAGTGCCTTAATTTGAAAGCTTTTATGCAATGCATGTCTTAGGGGTGCCCCTGCTATTTGAGGGGGACTAAGCATGATGTGTTGGCTCACTTTTGAAGATAGGGGTTGCCCCTGTATACAGTACCATACCTGTGTAAGCATGTTCATTCATTCATTCACACATTCATGCATTCATTCGATGAAAGTAGGAAGGACAGTTTTATTACATTTGATTCTTTTTCTTTTTTTTTTTTTTCTGTATGTGGAATTGAAAGTACATTTGAAGGGGAAGAGGAACATTTTCCTTGGAACTTTTCGCCTATTCTATTTTTACATTTGAAATCCTAAACTACTCTTGAGTCTTTGGATTTGCCTTCTTTGATGAAGGTCAGTGAGAGATCTTGATTTCGGATTGTCCCTTGTCTTCTTCGCAACCCTATCTCCATGAGCGAAGAGGGATTGGGGCCCCTCTTAATGAGATGAATTTGATGCGTGCCATGAGTCCTTAGGGTCTCTTGGTACCCTTAGGAGTTTTGGTTGGCTGGATTCGAGTGAGAAGGTCTTTGGGCCTTTCTCTGGGGGTTAATTAGATGCATAAAGATGCAATGACTTGAGTTATTTGAGAACTCTTGTCTTAAAATGAATTCCGATGCAGGAGCAGTTATGATGTGAAGAGATGTATACATAATATAACGATGAAGATTAAGCACACAACAACATGAATTGAACAGAAAATAAAAGAAAGTAAAGCGGTCGCCCTCTCCTCCTTGGTTTTGAAATTGACGCGTGTGTCCTAAATCCAACAGAGGTTCAGTTATGCATGGGGTGCTATATGAGCATGAGGTTGGGGGTTTACTAATGCTTCTTAAAAAGCTCAGTTCCTGAACCTTCAAACCTCCGGCGTCCACCCCCGAAAGAGTGAACTCCATCTTTGGTTGGTGGTTCGAGTGCGGGAACTATTAAGAGACCGTAGGCTGAGAAACTGACACAGCATCCACCCACAGTCAATATACTATTCCCCTTTCTATCTAGAAGAGTAGTAGCCAGGTAATATATGCATGATGCAAATACAAGTAAGCGCACCAATTGTGTCTGAAATTTTTGAAAATGGAGGAAAGGACCTAACAACACACAACACATCCTATTCATTCGTCACATACATGGCAATTAATAAGACATGAAATAAAATGTGAATAAAGGTCCACCCACAAAAGAAAAATGCAAAGAGTTAGTAACTTTTCAAAAAACTCAATGTAGGGTAAAATGGATGGTCAATGCATGAGTACGAACATAAACGATGAATGCAAGTGATGACACTAATTTGAAAAATGTTTTGGGAAATAAGATGCGTTTTGGAAGCTTAGAAAAATTTGAAGAGTGGATAAAACTGGCTTGAGTAACTAGGGATTCGGGGTGAGTGAGAGGTGAAGAGACATGTCAAAGGCCTAACCCTCTAAGCAGTCCCTAGTGGACTCGCCAGCTGTCGCGCCCCAGTTTTTAGGTCCAAGCTCCTTTTGGCTCGGGAAAAACACGAAACTCTGTCATTAGAACTCTTCCTCCTAAAAGGACGAGTGCGACTAGGTTTAAATTTGAAATTGGTTTGATTAAGGGCTTTTTAGAAAAATAGAAGTCGCCACCTAACTTGATTAAGGTGAGTTAGGTCACCTAAAACTGAGTGTTAATCCGAAGATTAAACCCATGGTTTTTGAAAAAATGTTTTGAAAAACTCTCTCGAGAGGAGTTTTGAGAAAATAGGTTGTTTGGCAACATTTAGAAAGTTTTAAGCCCTTTTTGAAAGTAACTCCATTTTGGTCATTTAAAAATAGAAATCTGTGGTCCTGGGGTTGGTTACGTGTAGGGAAGATATCCTAAAATCATTACCTTACCCCGCCCTTTTGGTACCTACATGTCTAATCACCCTTAATTCACTCACTAGAATAACCGGTTACCATTATCCACTTTAAAATTTTGTAAATGGGGTTTAGTCATCACTCTTTGGATGAATGATGCATGATGCGAGTTTTGGAGAAAGTTTGAAAAATATGAGAGTTTTGAAGGGGTTTGAGATAGAAGCTTTGAATTAATAGAAATTTTTGAGAAATGGATTGGGGTTGAAATAGAAGTTATGATCGCACCATTTTAGGTTGCCTACGTATCTCATTTGGCGAGAATCAGCTAATTCGTAGTTCAAGCAAGAGCCCAATGGAAAATAGGCGCATTAGGGTCTTTGGAATGTTTGAAGACACTTTGAGATCTTTGAAAAAGTTTGAAGACACTTTGTGATATTTAGAAGAAGAAAACTTGAGAGTTTTAGAAAAAGGCCTTTGAGATAGGACTTGAGATGTTTGAAATATTTTGAAATTGGATTTCAAAATGATTTTGAATGTTTTGAATCTGATTCAAGGGGGTTTTGGAGTGATTTTGAAACAACTCTAGGGAGCTTTAGAAAAGTTTTGGAGTCTTGTTTTGAAAATTTTGGAGGCAGAGTCTTGGAGTGTTTTAATAACCTGGTCTTTGAAAAGCTTTCGAAAGTGATTTTTGCAAATACTTAGTACTTTGGAACCCTAATATGGACAAACTTGGAGGTTGTTCTTGATATATCACCTTCCTTCGAAATCCCTAACCATAGAAGGGGTAAGGACACCTAGGGTTGTGAGTTCTTAAAAATATTTTTGGAAATACTTTGAAGATGAGTGTAGGAACATGTGAGGAGGTTGTGGAGTTGGTTTTTGAAATCTCAAGAGAATAGGTGGTTTTGGAAAAATGAGTCATGAGAATAGTTTTAAATAGAAGGATCATTTAAAAGGGGTTCATGAATTGGAACCTTCAAGTACACTAACCTAAGTTGGGTTCGCCTAAGGTTAGGGATAACCTTAGGTTAACTAACTTGGGTTAGGTTAACCTAGGGTTAGACAACTAGGGTCAAGTTAACCTAGGGTTAAGGTGACCTAGGGTTTGGTTAACCTAAGGTTAAGGTGTCCTAGGGTTAACTAACTCGGGTTAGGTTAACCTAGGGTTGGACAACTAGGGTCAAGCTAACCTAGGGTTGGACAACTAGGGTCAAGTTTACCTAGGGTTAGACAACTAGGGTCAAGTTAACCTAGGGTTGGGCAACTAGGGTGAGGTTAACCTAGGGTTCGATTGGAAGATGGTTTTGAAAGATGGTTTTATGCATTTTTTAAAAGATTTTAGGAAAACAAATCATGACATGCAAAAGACTTTGGTAGACAACCCTTTTGAAGATCATTTCCATGAAAATTTGACTTTAACCAAGAGTATGGTTTATATGGTTGGTGTTTGAAAATCATTCCGGAGAAGGTTTTCTTAGGACCATTACAACCTTTATCTTGACAAAAGTAGGGGTTTCAAAAATCAACATAATGATGACAACTTTTAAAAAATTATTTTTAATGCAAAGATGGAGAGAATGAAATTTTGAAAATCATTTTTGAGAGGAATATTTTGAGAACTATTTTTAATGGAAACCATTCTAACAAGTTAAGGTTCCTATGGCCTATGAAAAGGGAGACCACTCAAGAGAGGGTTCCATGGGACCATCCAACCACTAAACTTGAGAGAATAGAAACCTTAAAAATCAAAGAGTTTGATCACCATTTTTATGCAAGAATAAAAAGAGGAGGGAACAATTCTAACAATTTAGGGCTTCTATGGCCAATACAAAAGGGAGACCACTCAAGAGAGGGTTCCATGGAGCCATTCGAACCACTAAACTTGAGGGAATGGAAACCTTGGGAATTAGAGAATTTAAAAACCATTTTTATGCAAGTTAGAATGCAAAGATGCAAAAATGGGAGTTAGGAGTTAAATGGGGGATTTTCTAAGGCATGATTTCCTAGAACCTCATTCTAAGCTTCAAAGGACCAACTCTTAGAACCACTTTGAAGGAAATATTGAGCTTGAAAATGGTATGTAAATAAAAATAGAGTAAGCTTTGAAAAACATCGTTATGAACATGAAAATGAAGCCAAGCACACAAGACATGACCAAGGTAGCAATATGCAAGTGGGTCTTGAATACATACAAGGCTTTAAGCTACACCACATAATCAAGGGACTCCAAGGCCATACCATCTTAAAGTAGGCTAGTGAGAGATCCCCCTACACGGTGGCTCACACTAACTTTCCACTAGGCATGAACTAAGAGTCTTCTTGCTTCAAGCATGCAAGAAAGGGGGGTAGAAGATGAGAATTAAAATAGAGAATAGCCTAAGTAAGCTAGGAGGGAGAAGAGAGGAGTGGGGGAATACAAAAATATAAAAGAAATATCACATTTTGCCTTCAATACACTTGCAATCTTCTATGGATGCCTTGACTTGAACTTGGATGGCTTCAAGTAGGCTTGAGGGGCTGGAAGGAGGAGTTTTATGGTGTATACGGCTATGTAGGTGAAATGTATGGGTTAGGGGGAGGTGGGTGGAATCTAGCCTAAGTGTTGGAGGAGTGAGATGTATACAGAAATTCGAGGTTCTTGAGTAGTTTCAACAGGGCTTCACATCAATTTTCAATTCTGGAATATGCAAAGGGGGAGGCCTATATTTATAGGCAAAATTTTGGACACTGGCGCATACAAGACATGCGCCTGTGTAAAATTTACACAAGCACATATGCTACATGCGCCGATACTATTCTAATGGCAGAATGCCACGTGGTACCCATTGTACTTGCTAAATCTTGACGGTTAATCAAAGTTTGATCGATCTGATCAAAATCTAGGTGCATGTAGCATACGCTCCGTCACCAGGAGTATTCGTTTAAACTTGCCTCGATAATTGAGCCAATAGGGAAGGTTACGGAGGAATCGGTTGCATCCACGACGTTCTCCTAGGGTTTCTCGCGAGCTTTCGTATTTCAAAAAGTTTGAACGATGTTCGAAAGTGTGAGATATTACCTCAAAAAATGTGCAAAAAATGGCATTTCTACGGAGCATCTCTGATACACTTCGCGGGGGTTCGAAAGTAGCTGTTTTTGTGTCACATGATCAGGGCCTTTGGGAAGCGATCTCTCCGATCGGACCGTACCGATGGAAAGTACTCTAGAAATATTTTTGGGAATTTTCTAATTTATGCATTTCTCAAGTCGTTTGACTTTGTGTTTTAATAAGGAAATTAGAGAAAAAGGTAACCTTAGCGGAGCGTCTGTGAGACGCTCTAGGGGTTGCTGAAAGTAGTAGTTTTTAAGCAATGCAATGAGGAGCTTCAGAAAGCGATCTATTCAATTGAACCGTATCGATGGAAAGATCCATGAATGAGCTTTCAGGAATTCCTTGGTTTACACATTTCTCAAGTCATTTGACGGTGCGTTATAACCAAGGAATCGGGAGAAAAGACAATTTTGGCGAAACGTCTGTGAGACGCTTTAGGGAACTTTTATGGAGTCGGAGGTGTTTAGTGTCGTGTGGTCCTCCTTAGGTTAAACGGAGGTGTGTGACAAGACCCACCGTTCAATATTCTAGGACCGGTGTAGTTTTCGAGGCGCATTTGGGTTGTCAGGGGCAAAATGGTTATTTTGGCCGATTTTGGTTGAAAATGGTCAAGAATGGATCGGGGTGTTATGCTATGCATGCTGGGTCATTCAAGGATGATCTTAGGTGAGTCTTTCTCTCCTCGGTGAGATTTGTGCGGTGCTAGGGCTTCTAGGGGTAAAATGGTCATTTTGACCGAAGTTAGTCGAAGTGGGACCACAGTTGGATAGAATGGCATGTTGAATATGCCTAACTATTTAGTAATACTTTGAAAAGGCAGAATTACCATCTTGAGGGATTTTGAACTTTCTCAAGACGTGTCTGGAGGCCCAAGGGGCAAGTTTGGTTATTAGGCCTCTATTAAGCCCAGCGAGCCCGAGAAGCGGTTCATTGATTCGATAAGGGTTTGAAAGTTAATTTAGGCTTAAATGTGTTAACGGAGTTTTGAAAGGGAGTTCGATCTGGCCAGAGATTGCCGAGCAGGCAAAAATGGGGTGCTTACAAATCTTTTCGAGATGAATTCACTCCATTTTGATTACCTGTAGAGTTCTTCAATCAACATCACTTCTTCCATTGATCTAAGTCTTCTTCAAAATTTTCAAGAGAGCTTCCAAGACTTGAGATCTCCTTTCTTTAACTGATCTTCTATTTTTCTTTAAACATCTTTAATAACTTTACTTGATCTTCATCAACTTGATTTCTTCTAGGATTCTTCAATCAATGTAACAAACCTCTTCAAGCTCTTCAAGAATCATCAATTTGAGACTTCTAAAGCTTGAAAGGTCTTCTTCAAAACATGTGGATCTTTAAGAATACTTTCAATCATTTATTCTTCCATGTCTTCATCAAATCTTCAATGGAACTTGTGATCTTTAACTTTGCTTGAATCTTGACTCCTTTGAACACCTTCAATCTTTTCATACTTCTAGATTTATATTCAAACTTTCAAGACTTGTAATGCATGAGCTTGTTGAATGTGTCAACCCGTCATACTCATCAATCTTTGATCCTTTTTGACAAGCTTCTCAACACAAGTTCTTCAATATCTTCCAATGTGATAAACAGAAACTTACTCCTTTTTTTTTTTTTTGCTTTATGCCTTAGAGCATGCAAACTTTTACTTCCCCTTTCTTATGCATTTGATGCTTCAGTGGATTGATATGGCCATGAGGATTGAGGATCTTCATAGTGAATAAGTTCTTGAATACTCATAAGATCTTTCACTTTGAAACAGAGTTAATCTAATAAGTTCCTCTATCAATCTTCAAGTTCTTCTATCAATCTTCATGTTTTCAAAACAAATCACTATGATAGAATTCCAGAGCTTGCATCATTCTTTTCAATACTTGTTGAACTTCTTGAGCATCTTCAATCTCTTCGAGAATAAGATTAGCTAAGTAATCTTCTTGTTGGATACTCAACCGATTAGCTCAATTATTTTCTTGTTATCAAATGATTATAAACTAACCTACATACTCAATTGAAATCATTAGATAACAACTACATGGTTTTGTTATCATCAAAATCAACATAAGGATCAACCTTAAGTCAACACACCAATATCCCCTTGTTGAACCAGCTAAAGCAATCTCTTCCAAGGCTTCTTGGTTCCATCGATACGGCCTTGATTTGGTTTCAACGCCCTTGTCACTCTAGACTTGGAGTCCAACACTGCTCATCCCTGTGTCTAGGCTGGAACATCTCCCTTCTTACCACTCTAGGCTTTGTGAGTTTGATGAATCCGACCCATCAACAACAAGCAAATATGCATAAGGAGTTCTCAAAGCTGTTTGGGCACCACCGTCCTAATGGTAGCAAAGTGACATCTCGCAAGATATGGTTCGCAAGCTAACCGTCCCCTTGATGGCCCTTCACTCCATTGCCATACTTCGATTGCGTTAAGATACTCCACCAATGACAATGCTCCCCGAACTCAACTGAGGTGAAACACACGAGCTTTGCACGGTTCTTTGGTAGCTTTGAAGTCAAATCCCTTCATTAGCACTCTTGCCTGTGTTGGAGTAAGGAAACACCCCACTAGGTGTGGCTCACCGGCCAACCGTTACTCGTCACGACCCTTGACTCCACTTCACATATCTAACACGTGCACACCTTGCGGTCCGTTGCATGGGTGACAAGAAATAGGACCCCTATGCTTACCCTCTCTTGATGGAAGTCCTTCCCATGCCCTTAAAGTTGTTGTTGTTTCATCTGTCTTCCTTGAAAGATAACCCAACATTGGCTCTCCCACTCTTGGGCTTGCCAACACTTATGGCTCCCCCTCTCTTAGGTTTGCCGTGCACTTGAGAAGATTCTTGATGTGGCTCCCCCACTCTTGGGTTTGCCGTATACTTGAGACTTGCCATTTTTCACACCCTTGCTGGTTCACACTTTCTAGACTGTTGTGGCTCAAAGACATAGCCTTCAAGGCATTCCATTGTATTTTTGAGTGTTCACACCTTTGTCGCAAGCTCTTCCAGGAAGTAGAATAACTTGTCCCTTATGGACATGTCTCTCGTGCCAAGCATTGGGCAAAGAATTGGCTTGACAAAGTCACCTGATTGGCACCGAGGTGCACTAAGCTTCATTTGGCCGGCCGGCCTCTTTACTTATTATTCCGAGAAAGGATAACCACTCGAATTCCACTTGAACTCCTCCTATCTTAACATTGCTGCATAGGCCCAACCATTGCTCCAAGTACATCGTCCTCCACCTCTGTCGCTCTCTTGGGCATGCACGTAGTAGCTTTGGATGCCTTCTCATCCTCTTTGACATTCCATGTACATTCGTCGACATGTTAGCATAAGAACTTGGCACTCGCATGCTGCGTGTCTTCCACCGATGCTTTGGTCTCACTTTGCTCCATTGCCCCCTTTGCCCCTCACTATTTAGGGGTATGTCAACATGATGACACAACCGTTGGAGCCTCCGAGTCTTGCCCTTCCTCTTGGGCTTGTCCACCATACTTCTTGATGGGGCACCGTCTTGTCTAGGCTCGAGTACTCTTACCCGATCCCATTATCTTGTGGCCACCGCCGAATTACAACCACCGAACCCATCGACATGCACTCTCTGTGCTTGAGTCACCATTCTTGGCTCCTTCATTGCTTCCTTTCATTTTTTACAGTTGGACAGCACCAATTACATTCCCACGGTCTGTTGTGGGGCATAGGGGCAGCCACTATCTCATTGTAGCTACCCACCAACCATGCTTTGATACCAACTGTCACGGGCCAACATTTTGTGAGCTTAGTAGTCATAAATAAGCCTCGTGCAATGCTTGCCAAGTCCGTCTGATAAGCCAACCAAACCTGGATCATCTCATTTGGAAGGTAGAACCAAGCATTAATGGCCAACCGTTAAGTAACCTCCCTCGGGAATGGGTGAAAGTAATAAAGCATATTTCATTGATAAAAGCATCATTACATAGGTCACTATATGTACAATAAGTGCCTCAAAGCCATACAAGAAGTAGTGGGGTAAAGGGTGGTAGGAGCATGCCCCCTCCTTATATATGCTTTTTGAGCCATTTTAAAACTGATACAAGAAAATGTGATACCCCCTCGAGGAGTCATAATAGGTCTACAAAAATATTTACAAGAAATTTGACAAAATCCTTTTACATACATCTATATATGACACTAAACTAATTTTCTAGCCGTTCAAAAAAATTACAACACCTCTCCTCGATGGGGTTAGGACATAACTAACTTAGATGCCGCACACCTTGACAAGGAAAAATCTACGCGTGCATCTAGCACCAAATCTACATTCTTAGACTCTATACAATATGTACAGATAAGTTTGGGTTGCCACGAGACTAGAAAATGAGGGCATAGGCCCAGCCTTGAAGTGCAGCTCGTGATATGGTTGGATGCTGGTGAGGTTATCTCGCCCCTCACCCTTGCTGTTGGCATAGGCCAAAGTGAGGTTAATTGACCCTCACCTAGCTGCATTGTTGGCTACAGTCTTGGGCCATCCTTGAGGCACCAAGGGGATGTCTTGTGCTTTGTTTAGGCATTGTTTAGACAATGCTTGGACAAGGTTTGGGCAACCCTTGAGCACAAGTTTGGCACACTTTTGAGTGAACATGGGGCGCGAAGAAGCGGATCATGACACTATGGTACTCTAAAGCCTTTTTATTGAGCAGGTGTCTAACAGTGGAGGAGGGTAAGACTTTTTGCAAGTGTGTTAAAGGGTGGACATGCGAGTTCACCAAAACTAAGGCATCTAAATTAAGCAAGCCCTTATCTGTTTGGCTTCTATAGTCAAGAAAAAAAAAATAAAGAATCAAGCCATTGCCATTGGACTCAATCAAGCAATAGATAATATAAAACCATGTCTATCAACCATTATGTCAAACAGATACAAGGCACCAAAATATTCAAAGATATAGTGCATTCAACAAAACACCAATCATCACCTCCAATCCCCTCAACCATCGTTACATGTACGCCACCCCATCCCTCCACCATCAACAGTAGAGATGGCAGTGGATCGAGTAAAGGTGGAGATCTGACCAAATTTGCCTCGTATGGAGAAGGTATGGAGGATTAAATGGGGATGGAGGTATTAAACTAAATCCGTGAGGTATAGAGCCAAGGATGGACCTAGGTTCTCCCCCCCCCCCCCCCCCCCCCCCCGGCGCCCCGCGCCATACCCATTAGGCATTAGTGTAATTAGTAATTACCTAGGGCTCAATTATAAATATTAAGACTGAAAAAAAGGGTTTAACTATAAAGTTTAAAACAAAAAATAAGGGTTCAACTATAAATAATAAAATCTTAAAATCTAAAATTTGCAAACCATATTTTTTTACTCTTTTATTTATTTTTTGATTCTTTTTTAGTGATATTGGGCTTTGCGGGTGAGGGGTGGGGGCAAGTGTGGAGACAGGGGTGGGTGAAGTTTTATACCTGCAGGGTGGGGATGGACCTCCAACACAATCCCTGTACAGGTATGGAAGCGGGGATGGTGGTGAATTTTTTAAGTGGATGTGGGGATGGAGGTGTTAATCCCTGCCCTGCCCCTGTCGACTGCCATCCCTAATCAACAATCACCACCACCAACTGTCTCTTCCCCACTCCATCCTTTTATGCCATCGCATCCACCACCACTTTTGCCCCAAACTCATATCTACCCCTAGCCTACAATCGACACCCCAGCCACTCCTCCACCCAACCAAACACACACACCCACCCCTCCACCGCCATCCCCACAACCACCCACTACTACCAAAAATATCATAGAAAAGAAAGAGAAAAGTTTACCTCAAGAAAGAGAGTGAATGACAGAGAGAGTTGGCGACACTTATGCTGTGAACGACAGGACTCCGGTCGGCGATGCAATTGTAGAGGTGGTGATACCTATAATAGCACATAAGGATAGAAGTTAGAGAAAGAGATCGATCGAGAGAGAGAGAGAGAACCAGAGAGAGAAGATTACTTGGTGATGGCGGTGAATAAAGATACTCCAATTGGATTGACGGTGAATGACGGGAAGAGGCCACCGTCAATGGTGAATGCCGAGAGGGAGTGGGAAAGAGGGAGTGAGGGTTGAGGCAGGGAGAGTGAGGGTTGTGAGGTAGTACATGTCCTAGTGTATAGTCATTTAGAGGGAAAAAGAAAGAAAAAAAGGAAAAAGGGGGGAAAACTAATTTTGAGACCCGAAACTACATAGTTTACAAGCCAAAACTACGTCGTTTCATTAAAATCTTTTGTGACGGCATATCACCCCATCACAAATAACTCGCAGTGAAAGGGTGACGTGTTTACGCTATAAATCGATGTCGTTTTGCTACACTTTTTGCAACAGCATTGTTGTCGTCACAATTGAGTAGTTGCAAAAGCCTTTTTTTTTTTTTTTGCGTCGGGACCGTTGCTGTCACAAATAATAGGCATTTGTGATGGCATTTCAGCCATCACAAAAGAATCCGTCGCAAATAACCTATTTTCCAGTAGCGCATAGGTTATGGCCACAAAAAATATCCTCTAAGACTTAAAAAGCCTCTTATAGCTTTTTTACTTGCTAACGATAGCTTTCATTCCATTGCGGATCTAGCTATACATGTTTGTTTAGAGAATTTCTAAGAGTTAGTTGCACTTCCAAGGGTAAAGACATATCCATTCCTAGATTTGGCATCTTTAATGTCAAATATCTAGCTATCGTGCCTCGATTTTGAACCAAGTCCTTTCTATTGGCCCTAATGGCAACCCAAGAGGGGGGTAAATTGGATTTTTCAATAATTAATTGTAATAAAGAATAATTAAAAATTAATCTAATCAATTAAACAATGATCAAGATATATAAAATGTAATGAAATCAAAAGGGAAATGAAAACAGAGCAAGAGAAGGCACACCAAGAATTACCGAGGTTCAACCACAATTCGTGGTCTACGTCCTCACCCTAAGATTCCCTTGAAACCTTCTTCCACTATGCAAACTCCAATTACAAAGTAGGTGCTGATTTACCAAGTGCTCAGCTCACTTTTACACAAGAACTTTTTCACAAGTTCTTCCAACTACCAAGTGGTTTTGTCCAAGATCCATTCCAACTTACAAGAGTTTTTATTCTACAAGAGAACTTTCAAACTCTTACTTACAGGTGTATGAAGTTTTACACACGAAATACAAACTCTCTATAAAGAGTGGATAAGAAAATAAAAGCTCACTTAATGTCAAAATGAAGACAAAAGGAATATTTAGATTTTTTCAGCTTGATCTGTCAGTGGTTTTTGTTTTTCTTGTATCTCTCCTTCTATAAATGCAATTAGAAGCTTGTATATAAACCCCTGTATTGATTTTATCCGTTGGAGGTTGTTGGGGCTCATTTAATGCAAGTGCAGTCCGTTATAACATAAGAAAAACTAGTCGTTATTTCCCAGGTGTCGACACATGTGGTCTGCATTTTCCAGATGTTGTCCATTGTCTCCATGTGTCGACACATCAATACCATGTGTCGACACTTGATCAAGTTGTCTTTAGATTTTTTACTTCTGTCTTCATATGTCAACTCTTCATTTTCATGTGTCGACGCATTGCCCAGAAATCTTCATTCATTCTTCCAATGATCAAGTTCAGCTTCAGCAATACTATAAGACCTTCAAGGAGTCTTCTCTTTGGGGTATGATCATAGATCAAAGTCTTCAATTCATCAAAGTTGTCCTCTATTCAATTTGGATTAATCTATCATCTGATAATCATCTTTTCTTGGTTTCCAAATTGCCAAAACTTCATTCTATTAATACTGAGCTCTTTTTTTTCATTGCCGAGCTCTCTCTTTCATTACCGATCTCTCTATTTCTGCTACTAATCACTTTTTCATTCATGTAGAGCTTCATATTCATGATGCCTCATTGTCAAGCTCTTCTTTTTGCTGCACGCCCTGCTTTCTTCTTTAGGATCACTTCAATGAGTCTTTTATAAGCTTGATGAAGTCTACTCTTGAACATCTTCATTTTCTTTGAATACATATCATCTTCATTGACTCTTTACATTCCAGATGAAATCTTCACTTGGATTCTTTGTAGAGATAATGCAATTATGATGAATTCTCTTCTCAAGTATCTTCAATCTCTTCAAAATCAAGTCATCTTCAATTGATCTTTGCACACTTGATGAAATCTTCTTTTGAACACCTTTAATCTCTTCGAATTTAAGTCAAATTCATTAAGTCTATGCACGCTTGATGAAATCTTCTTTTGAACACCTTCAATTTCTTCAAATGCAAATCATTTATTTGAAGTTGGAATAGGTGTCATTGCTCTATTTAGTGCATCGCTTGGTTTGGCTTATTGTGCATCCTCTTTGACATGTATAAGACTTTAAGTCAAGCTTTAAGTCTAAATTATAATCTCTATTAATATTCACACTAAGTAAATATATTAGTCAAATAATACAAGATTTAGTTATCATCAAAATCAATATAGGGATCAACCTTGAATCAACAATCTCCCCCTTTTTTATGATGACAAAACCTTTGCAAAGTAAATTAATATATGATTAAATGAAATGGACAAGATCAGATTGCATACCAGTAGAGAACTCCCCATTTGTTTTATAATTAAGCAACTGATGCTTAAGAGACAAAAGACTTTTCAAAAACAACTCTCAAGGATTTTTTATTAGTCATTTTCAAAACAAAGGGAAATGATTGAGAGAAATAATTCATGTTACTCCCTCTAAGAACATGCTCTATATTCATCAATTATCACTTATCTCATTTTATTTTCATTCAATGACATATGTGACCAAGAAATTAATACCAAGTTGCCAAACATTCATTGTTCATTTTACTTTAATTATTTTCCAATTCTTCTCCCCCTTTTTGTCAATTCATCAAAAAGAGAGAAAGAAAATACATATCACAGACAGGTACAATAGCAAAAAAAATTTTTATAACAAAATAAATTGTATAATTAGGCAAGCAAGCAAGCAACCAAGCAATCAGGGCATCAAATTTGCAAAAGAGCAATATCATATTTCATTCATTCAAAAAGTATTACAATATGTTTGACAATTGATATCCACAAAATGTGTAACAACAAAAAATGTAACAGGGCCATGTCAATGCAAGATAATGCGGCAAGAGGGAATGTAAGGTGGAGAGAAGTAAAAGAGGTAGGGGTAGATAGGATAAGAAAAGGAGAGTCTAGTTAGCATCAAATTCAGTGGCCGAAGAGTCTTCCTCTTCTCTGGCTTCTTCTTCTTCCTATTTTTCCTCCTCATTATCTTTATCTTCTTCATCAACTTCTTCTTCCTCTTCTTCTTCTTCTTCTTCCTCTAAGATTTTGCCTTTGCCATTTCTCAACATTTTTACTTCCTTTTTGAGTTCTCTTATCTTTCTTTCAATGAACATCATCCTTGTAGCTGCAATATCTGCCTTTTTATTCAATTTATCCAAAGATTCCATTACTTGAGTTATAAAACCACTCAAATCCCCTGTACTTTCTGCTAATGCAGATTTCAAACTTCGTTTTGTGCTTCTCTGCCTGGAGCTACTCCAAGATGGAGCCTTTTCCTTTAAAGTACTTTCTCCTTTAGTTTTCTTTGGAGTCCACTTGTTATTCTATAGAATATACCTCATTCGCTTGAGTGTCTTTTCATTGTATCCATCACTAATGGCCTTGGGGGTTCTTTTCTTCTCACTTTTTAGACCAATTTTGAAATGCTTAAAAACTTTTGTCAAGAAAATTCCATAGGGCAAGCTGATTCTAGATATGGTAGCCTTATATATATGATCTAGAATAAATAGAGGCAAGTCAATCTTTGAATCAGTCAAGTATGCCCATAAGAAAAACAACTCCTTCTCCGAAACATATTCATACTTTCCAGTTTTAGGAATAAAAATAGTGCAGGTAAAGTGATTAACTAACCTCAATTCAAGAGGTAAATCAGTGGCAAGAGGTTGTATACTTTCATCTACATCCCTTCCATAAAGAGTTTTTAGTTGATCTTTTCTAGAGATATTATCTCTATAAACCTCTCCACCAAGTCTGATTTCAATAATATGTCTGATCACTGCTTTATCTAAAGTGAAGAAAACAACTTTAACATAACTCTTGATAGATACCTCTCCAGGATCCCTTTCAACATTAGCATAAAAATGAGCAACCAGGTCAGGGTATACATCATCCCTGAGAGTTGTCATAAATTTTCAACCTAGGTTCCCCAATTTGGTACCAAATTCAAACTTGTGATGATCAAAGAATTTGTAATCTACCCACGTTCCATTAAATGCTTTTCTAAGAGAAAAACTGGAATTGTACCTTTTTTGGGCATTGTCCTCACTGAAATATAGTTCATTATGTTCCAAGGTTGTTGAGGATGCCGTTTCTCCATTCTTACTCTTCTTCCTTTTCCCTTTGTCCTTGCTGGACTCCCCCTTTGATTTCCTCTTCTATCCTTGCGAAATAGGAGCAGTAGCTACAACTAGGGCTTTTGAGATCTTTTTCGATTTAGAAGTTTTGGGAGACATTGAAGGATAAAAAATGATTGAGAGTGATTGGGAAGAGATTGATTAGGGTATATAAGGGGAATAAAGCGAAGATTAGTGATGGTTCGAAGGTGACGGTTGAGTTTGGTGCTAACAGGGGAGCAGGAGAGAAAGCGAAGATTAGTGATGGTTCGAAGGTGACGGTTGAGTTTGGTGCGAACAGGGGAGTAGGAGAGAAAAAGAGTGAGAGTGAGAGTGAGAGTGAGACAAAGGAAAATTTTGAATGTTTGTAAAGTGGTCTTTGTTAAAGTATATAGGCCCAACTCATGTGTCAACACATGAACTTGGTGTGTCGACACATACCTGTCAACAAAATAATTTTAAGCCCACTGTCGTGATGTATTGACACATGAAAATGGTGTGTCGACACATGCAACCAGACTAGGGCATGTGAAGCATAAGAAATTCAGGAGATGGCTTTTCAATTTGGAAGAGAAATTTTTTTTAATATGATCATGCAGCGAATTATGAATTCAAGAAATGCAATTCACATAAATGAAAATCACATTTAAAACATACATAACATGAATTTCACTCAAATTAAACAAGTGTTAAGACATAGGATCACTCATTCCCAATTCTTTTCTTATCATGCAAAAACAATCTTCATCACTTTGTGATATCTAATTTCATACCAAGCCCTTGGGGCTTGCATCAAACCATATAAAGCTTTTGTTAGTTTGAAACATGTTTAGGAAATTTTGGATCTTCAAAACCAAGGGTTTGTTCAACAAAAACTTCTTCGGTGATAAAACCATTTAGAAAAGCACTTTTAACATCCATTTGATATAGTTTAAAATTTTAAAACAAGCAAATGCTAGTAACAATCTAATGGCTTCTAATCTACCTACTGGAGCATATGTTTCATCAAAATTAATGCCTTCTTCTTGGCTACAACCTTGAGCAATAAGTCTTGCCTTATTCCTCACAACTCTGGACTCATCCATTTTATTTCTAAAGACCCATTTGGTTCCAATGACTGGATGATCATTAGGTCTAGGAACAAGGTGTCATTCCTCATTCCTTTCAGATTGGTTCAATTCTTCTTGCATTGCATTCATCCAAAACTCATCATTTTCAATATCAACAAAACACTTAGACTCTATTTGTGATAAAAATGCAAGATGATTACATATATTTCTGATAAAGGATCGAGTTCTTACTCCTTGTAAATGATCACCTAGGATTTATTCCGTAAGATGGTTATGCACAAATTTCCATTATTTAGGTAGACCTTCATTGATTTATTATTGGCTTATAGAGGCTTCTTGTGCTTCTCTCTCCCTTTGAGGTTCTTCATTTGAGCTCTATAATCAATCCTAATAAAAGTGATTGAAAAACCTTTTTCATTTTGAACCTTTCTACAAAATTTTGTGAAGAAAACAATTGTCTCATCTTTGTGAGCTAAGAAGAATGTTCATGTAAATCTAGAACAGTCATCAATGATAACAAGTGCATATTGTTTCTCAACAAGACTTAAAGTCCTAGTTGGTCCAAATAAGTCTATATGCAATAATTGTAGTGGCCTAGAGGTAGTGAGCATATTTATAGATTTAAAAGAAATTTGAGTTTGCTTACCTAATTGACAAACATCACAAACTCTATTTTTGTCAAATTTTATCTTTGGAAGTCATTTGGCCAAATCATTTTTAGAAACCTTTGAAAGTATGCGCATACTAATATGACCAAGTCTTCTATGCCACAACCAACTTTCATCACTATTCATAGCAGTAAGGCATTCAACTTTGCAAGAAGATAAATCATTAAGATCGAAAATATATATATTGTCTTGTCTATGCTCAGGGAGAATAGTCTTGTTACCATTAATGTCAATTACATCACATTTAGAAGATTCAAATACAACCTTACATCCTTTATCACAAAGGTGACTAATGCTCAAAAGATTGTGTTTAAGTCCTCTAATAAGCAATACATTTTTGATAGAGGTAGAGGAATTCTTACCAATACTACCTATACCAATGATCTTCCCTTTGTTATTGTCACCAAATATGACAAGACCTCCATCTTTTAGGAAGAAAAATGTGAATTGTGCTTTATCTCCCATCATATGCCTTAAGCATCCACTATCCAAGTACCAATAGTCTTTCTTAGATTTTGCTTAGAGGCATACCTACAAAAGGAATTCATTTGACCTTAGGTACCCAAATCATCTTGGGTCCTTGGAGGTTAGTCCTCAATGGTCTTCTTGGGACCCATGCTTTGCTAAGAGCAATAGATTTTTGTAAAGCATAGCATCTACTAGCAATATATCCTAGTTTGTGATAATAAAAACATGAGATTTGTGGTTTTCCAACTGAAGCACTAAATTTGTCTTTCGAAAATATTTTTCTTTTAAAAGCATCAAAGCCAAGACCAGCTTTGTCTAGTAAGCATTTTTGTTTTCCCAAGATTGCATCAAATTTTTCCTTTCCATTGACACATCTAAAAAGAGTTGTTTCTAAGCTTTTAACCTTATCAATCAAAATTTGGTTCTCCTTTGAAGAATCTTTTGGAAAAGAATTTTTCTTAATCTTATCATTCAAAGCACAAACTTCATTTTTCAAAACTTCATTTTCTTTTTGTAAACCTTCATTTTCTTTAGTAAAAGTAGAGACCATCTTTTTAAGAAGTCTATTTTTATTTCCATTTTTCTAAATTCACAAAATAAATCATCAAATGCATCTTGTAATTCATTAAAAGTAAATTGGGAAGAGTCTGATACCTTATTGTCTTCCTCAGGAGCCATGAGACAGAGGTTAGCCACTTCTTGAGGTTTAGATTCTTCTTCGAAGCTTAATTCTTCATCATCACTCCATGTCATAACTGCCATTACCTTCTTCCCTTGGTTTTCTTTCTTTTCTTTTTGAGCAGAGGGCATTCGGCCTTTATATACCCAGGCTTCTTGCATTCATAGCATATGATATTAGATTCTTTACTAGATTCTCCTTTGGCTTCATGCTTCTTTCCACCTTTCCATTTCTTCTTCATGAATCTTCTGAATTTTCAAGTGATGAGAGCAATTTCATCCTCATTCTCATTACTTGCTGATTCATCATCTTGACTGGTGGATTTGAATGTAACCAATCTTTTCTTCTTCTCTTCATCCTCTTGGACATGTTGCCTTTGAGTGAGCTCATGAGTCATGAGAGAGGTCAAGAGTTCTTCAAGAGGCAATGTGTTGAGGTCCTTTGCTTCTTGAATTGCCGTGACTTTAGCTTCCCAAGCTTTTGGCAGTGACCTTAGAATCTTCCTCACCTGCTCATTGTTAGGATACATCTTTCCAAGAGATTTCAAGCCATTAATAACATCAATGAATCTTGTGAACATCTTGGTGATAGACTCATCAGGTTTCATCTTAAACAATTCGTAACTATGTACCAAAATATTGATTTTAGATTCTTTAACTTGATTGATACCTTCATATGTTACCTCTAGTCTATCTCATATTTCTTTAGCTGATTCACAAGTGGAAATATGATTGAATTCATTGGGGTCAAGTGCACAATATAGAATATTCATGGCTTTGGCATTAGATTGCAGCATTTTCAAATCATCTTCATCCCATTCAGATTCAGGTTTAGGAACATCAATTATTTTTATTCTTGTTATAGGAGTTTTGGGACCATTTAGTATAAGTCTCCATAATTCATAATCTACTGATTGAATATAGATTCTCATTCTATTCTTCCAATAGTTGTAATTAGTGCCATTAAACATAGGTGGTCTATTTCTAGATTGACCCTCACCGAGAGAGCTTCCAAAATTGGTGCCATGGATCTATTCCTAGGATGTTAAGCCTAAAACAGGAATACAAGCTCTGATACCAATTGTTGGCCCAAATAGTAACCCAAGAGGGGGGTAAATTGGGTTTTTCAAAAATTAATAACAATAACGACTAATTAAAAATTAATCTAATCAATAGAACAGTGATCAAGATACATAAAATGCAATGTAATCAAAGGGAAATGAAAACAGAGCAAGAGAAGGCACACCAAAAATTACCGAGGTTCAACCACAATTCGTGGTCTACATCCTCACCCCAAGATCCCCTTGAAGTCTTCTTCCACTATACAATCTCCAATTACAAAGTAGGTGTTGATTACTAAGTGCTCAGCTCACTTTTACACAAGAACTTCTTCACAAGTTCTTCCAGCTACCAAGTGGTTTTGTCCAAAATCCACTCCAACTTACAAGAGTTTTTCTTTTACAAGAGAACTCTTAAACTCTCACTTACAAGTGTATGAAGTTGTGCATACGAAATACAAACTCTTTACAAAGAGTGGATAAGAAAATAAAAGCTCATTTAATATCAAAATGAAGACAAAAGGAATATTCAGATTTTCTCACCTTTATCAGTCCGTGATTTTTGTTTTTCTTATATCTCTCCATTTATAAATTCAGTTGGAAGCTTGCATATAAACCCCTATATTAATTTTGTCTGTTGGAGGTTGTTGGGGCTCATTTAATACAAGTCCAATCCGTTAAAACGTTAGAAAAACTTGCCATTATTTACCAGCTGTTGACACTTGGTTTCATGTGTTGACACATGTGGTCTGCATTTTTCAAATGTTGTCCACTGCCTTCATGTGTCGACACATTAATATGATGTGTCGACACTTGATCATGTTGTCTTCCGATTTTTGGCTTCTGTCTTCATGTGTTGATTCTTCATTTTCATATGTCGACACATTATCTAGAAATCTTCATTCATTCTTCCAATAATCAAGTTCAGCTTCAGCAATACTATAAGATATTCAAGGAGTCTTCTCTTTAGGCTATAATGATAGATCAAAGTCTTCAATTCATCAAAGTTGTCATCTATTCAATTTGAATTGAATCAAAGTTGCCCACTCGGTAGTCTCCAGTCCATCCAGACTTGTATTCAAGTTAATATGGACATATTCTGAGTCAACTCAATTTTCCAAGTCTAATCTCGTCAATCAATCGCTTCGCGGGCCCTTTGGGCCCAAATAGAGACAAAATGGCCAAAGTGCCCTTGGGGCATTGTTCGGTTTAATTCTAGTGGGCACGTCTTTTCGAAGGCGGTAAGCCCCTTTTCCAATCTAATTCCAGTCCAATTCCAATTCCAAATCCACTCCAGCACATCCCTCGAGAAAATTGATTCCTCGAGGCGGTAAGTCCATCCTGTCCGGCACATTTCCGAGTTAGTTCTTCGGAACAGTAAGTCCCTTCAAACTCGTCAACCGAGACGAGACCCCAAGTCCCCCAGATGGTAAAACAGTCCACCTTTGGCGCCTACTAGCCCACCAATGCAGAAATGTCCATTTTGACACGCCTTCCAAGAACGTTGATTCCTCAGGCGCTAAGTACACCTAGCAGCTTCTAAAGATTAGGAAGTCTCTGGAATGATCGCGACCCGTTAGAGTAACAGAAATACTCGTAAACATCGCAACCGTTAAAGTGGCAGAAACACTCGCAAACAGGTCGATATAAGGAATTGCCAACAAACCCCTATGTCACGGGACCGCCGTTAGAGTGACGGAAACACTCAAAACCCAGGTCAACACCAGTGCTTGCTAGCCCACTAAAAAAAGACCAAACTGCCCATAGGGCCATTTTTGGCACATTTCTCAAGACAGTACCTAAGTCCTTAGAATAGTAAGTCCACCCTTCCAAGATTATCTTAAAGAAAATCCGGCATGATTAGGTGCCTTCCAATCGGTTTCGAGCCAATTTCGAGACTTTTCGATCGAGATGACCATTTTACCCTTAGGCATCCAAGCACCCTAGGAACCATACTAGCTCTGGGTATCAAATCGGCAACCTCCCGAGAATGCTTCTTATAGTATTTCCGATCTTGCATTATCTTTTCGGATCATTCTGAGTCAGTTCTAGCAAACCTGGTGCAAAATAACTGTTTTACTCCTAGTAGGCCGGTTGCCTTTTCCAACCACACCGGCTCTGGGTATCAAACTGGTAGCCTCCTGGAACATTCTAGTTACTGTTTCCAAGTCTCAAGTCTTTTTCTAGGGTATAATCTTAGTCCATCCCATTAGTTTTCCGGCCTGATTAATCGTTTTGCCCCTAATGGCCCAGCATACCCCTCCGTCATATCTCGACATCATTTTTTAAGTCTACTACCCCCGAGACACTGTTCTAAGGGTTCGTGTCCCTTTCCGTCCTTCCAGGCCATTCCCAGCCCTTTCAAATTATTCCCGAACCTTTCGGAATCACTTCTAGTGTAGCCAGACTAAAAATTGCATGGTAGTCACTAGTACAGGTGCCCAAATCTTCTGAAGATGCATTGTTTGCCGACTTTAAACATTTCCTAATTGGCTAGCGCCACTAAGCCAAAACATGGTTTGGCACCACTAGGAGTGGCGCCAATGTAAACTTTTGCCTGGCGCCAGGTCATTCTTCTATCTATAAATACAGAGCCTCCTCCAACGTGAAAATGGTCCGCAAACTCAGTCTAAAAACTTTCCTCTACAATACACATAGCTCGTAGCCTCCCTAAACCCTAGTCTTCTTTAGGTTTTCCAAAATCCTATCTTCCATACACAAACCCTAGCTCCCATATACTCCCATACACTCATACACTAGCCTCCAAAGCCTCTATTGAAGACTTGAAGTGCTACAACTTCGAAGCTCCCGAAGATCATAACAAACTCTTGAAGATCAAGGCGAAGACCGAAACAAAGCAAGAAGAACAAAGCGCATAAAGCAAAGCAAATAAAAGAAGACACGAGGTACACTTTCTATTTACGTTTACGCATCTTTCCCCTCTCTCTTCTCTCTCCGAACCCACTTGGGTTTTCTTCTATTTTAATCCCCCATCTTCTTCCCCCCCCCCCCCCCTTCTTGCATGCTTGAAACAAGGGACTTCCCGGTCTATGTGTAGGATTAGGCTATTGAAAATCACCTTATCGGCGGCTTTCTCTTAGTCTAACCAGAGACCACATGGGTTCGGCCCCCTTGATTATGTGGTGAAGCCTTTAACCTTGTATGTTCATGACCCCAACTTGCATTGTGCATATCATGATCTCGCATCTCTCCAAAATTTGTTTTCAAAACTTATGTTAAAATCTTCTTATTCAAAACTTGTTTTCAAAATCACAATCCTAAGGTGATTCTAGCCTTTCCATGGTTAGAGTTGTTTTAAGAAAGTGTTACATTTAAAGTGACCAATATGGTCCATATTTTCAAATCCTTGTTGTTTTCAAAACCACAATCCTAGAATGGTTCTAATCTTCTTATGGTTAGAGTCATTTTAGGAAAGTGAGATATATTTAGAGATTTGCGAAAATCCATCTCTTTCCAAATTGTTTTTCAAACCTACTTTCCAAAACCTCTTTTTAATTCCTCTCCAAAATCTCCTTCCAAATCTACTTTCTAAAATCTCTTCCCCAATATCCTTCCTAACAACTCTTTCCAAAAATTTCTTTCCAAAAAACTCTTTTCAAATCCCTTTCTAAAAACTCATTTCTAAGATTTCTTTCTAAAAATCTCCATTTTCAAAAACTCACTTTTCAAAAATCTATTTTCTTAGAGTCCAAGTTAAACCCTAGAGCCAACGATTAGGAGACCCCAATTTCATTTCTTAAAACATGATTTCCACTCTTGCCTTAAAACCTAGGTTTCCAAAATTTCTGTTTTTTTTTTACATCTAAATCATAAGTTTTCAAAACCTATTTTCTACATCAAAACTATAGTCTTCCAAATCTAGGATTTTTAAATCTTCATCTTTCCAATTCTATGTCAAATCCAATCTCCCATTTAGGAAACTAGATCCATCCCTCTGTTTTTTGAAACAAAATCAAATCATCTCTTTTAGAAACAAAGTCCTATCTTTCATTTTAGAAAATAGGAATCTCAATCCTTTCTAATTTAAACCTTTCCTAATCCACTCCTTCCTAATCCCGTACTTTCCTAAATCTTAAGTTTTCAAAACTCAAACTTCAAATCTTTTCAAGATTCTAAACTTTCTAAAATTTCAAATTTTTCCAAATCCTAAACTTTCTAAATTCTAAACTTTTCACCTTTCAAATCTTTCTTAAATCAACTTTTCAAAACTTTCCAATTTCAAAACTTTCTTATTTCAAAAACTTTCCTTTTTCCTAAAACAAAACTTTTCTAATTTGAAACTTTCCTAATTCAAAACTTTTCTAAATCAAAACTTTCCTATTTTGAATCTTTCCAAAATCTCCATCTTTCCAAAACAAGTCCAATCTTTCTTAAACCTCGAGTCTTTCCTAAGTCTCATCTTTCCTAAGTCTAAGTTTCCCAAAACTCTATCTTTCCAAATCTAGTCCAAGTTCTCTTTCAAGGGTCAAATCCTCTTTCAAGTTCAATTCTAAGTCTCAATCCTGATTTCCTAATCTTCATTCGAATTCTAACTCAATTTCTCTTTCCAATCAAAATCTTCTATTTTCTATCAGACTCTTGTCTGAACTACGGCTGACCTGATTCCTCAAAAAGGATACATAGGCAATCCTCATGGGTGCGGTCACAACCTTTTTCAAGCTTCTATTTCCATAATCTTTTTCAAACTTCCAATTCTAAAAATATATTTTCAAATCTTCAATTTCAATTTCTAAAACTTTCTTTCCAATTCTTCAATCCTTCTTTCAAGTTTCAAATCATAAATTTCTTTTCCAAGTCTATTTTTAAAGTTAAACTCTTTTCTTGCACTTGCAAATCATGCATCATTCTTTTAGAAATTCTTTTCAAAAGTGGATAGTTTTGGGCATTTGTTAATCAAGGACTCCAATAGATGAATCTAGAGTGAATAGACATATAAGTACCGCAAGGGCGGGGTAGGGTGATGGCTTAGTGAGTCTTCCTTACACTAACCAACCTCTGAACTTAGATCATTGTTTTCAAAGACCAAAATGGAGTTATTTTTAAAAAATGGCTTAAGTTTTCCAAAGGTTCCCAAACAACTTATTTTCTTAAAAACCCTCTCTTAAGGAAGTATTTTCAAAAACCGTTTTCAAAAACCCTAAGTATAGTCTTCGGATTGTGCTTAGTTTTAGGTGACCTAACTCACCTTAATCAAGTTAGGTAGCAACTCCGAATTGTTTTCCAAAAGTCATTTATTCAAATTAATTTTCAATTCAAACCTAGTCGCACTCATTCTTCTGGGAGGATGAGTTCTAATCAGAGAGTATAGTATTTTTTCCGCTTGTGTATGTATTCTTCGAGTGCAAAAAATCTGTGCGCGACATCTATCATTTGATAATCATCTTTTCTTGGTTTTCAAACTACCAAAACTTCATTCCATTAATGTTGAGCTCTTTTTCTTTATTGCCGATCTCTCTCTTTTTGCTACTAATCACTTTTTCATCCATATAGAGTTTCATATTCATGATGCCTCATTGCCAAGCTATTCTTTTTATTGTACGTCATTCTTTCTTCTTTAGGATCACTTCAATAAGTCTTTTATAAGCTTGATGAACGCTACTCTTGAACATCTTCATTTTTTTTAATACATATCATCTTTATTGATTCTTTACATCCCATATGAAATCTTCGCTTGGATTCTTTATAGAGATAATGCAATTATGATGAATTCTCTTCTCAAACATCTTCAATCTCTTCAAAATCAAGTCATCTTCAATTGATCTTTGCACACTTGATGAAGTATTCTTTTGAACACCTTCAATCTCTTCAAATTCAAGTCAAATTCATTGAGTCTATGCACACTTGATGAAATCTTCTTTTAAACACCTTCAATTTCTTTGAATGCAAATCATTTGTTTGAAGTTGGAATAGGTGTCATTGCTCTGTTTGGTGCATTGCATGACTCTTAGAGTGCATTGCTTGATTTGGCTTATTGTGCATCCTCTTTGACATGTATAAGACTTTAAGTTAAGTTTTAAGTCTAAATTATAATCTCTATTAATCAAATAACACAAGGTTTAGTTATCATCAAAATCAACATCGAGATCAACCTTGAGTCAATACTTCAGCTCGAGAAAAAGCATAGAACTCTATCATTAAAACTCATCCTCCTAGAAGGACGAGTGCAACTAGGATTGAACTTGAAATTGGTTTAGTTAAAGGTTTTTAGAAAAATAGGAGTCGCCACCTTACGTGTTTAAGGTGAGTTAGGTCACCTAAAACTAAGTATAATCCGAAAATTAAACTTGGGATTTTAGAAAAAGGTTTTGAAAAACTTCCTCATGAGAGGGTTTTTAAGAAAATAGGTTGTTTGGCAACATTTGGAAAGTTTTAAGCCCTTTTTGAAAATAACTCCATTTTGGTATTTTTAAAATAAAAATCTATGGTCCGGGGATTGGTTACGTGTAGGGAAAATATCCTAAGATCATCACCTTACCCCGCCCTTTCGGTACCTACATGTCTAATCAGCCTTTATTCACTCAATTGAATAACCGGTTACTATCATCCACTTAATATCCACTTTAGAGTCTTGAAAATGGGGTTTGGTCATCACTTTTTGGGTGAATGATGCATGATGCAAGTTTTGGAAAAATGTTTGAAAACATGGAAGTTTTGAAGAGATTTGAAATGGAAATCTTGAATTGATAGAAACTTTCAAAAAGGGGACTTGGGTTGAAATAAAAGTTATGACCGCACCATTTTAGCTTGCCTACATATCTCAGTTGGCGAGAATTAGGTCATTCGTAGTTCGAGCAAGAGCTCAATAGAAAATAGGTGCATTAGGGCCTTTGGAATGTTTGAAGATGCTTTGAGGTTTTTGGAAAGGTTTGAAGACACTTTAAGGTCTTTGAGAAAAGAGAATTTGAGAATTTTGATTTGGAATCGGATGTTCGAGTGTTTTTTGAATAGAACTTGAAGGTTTTTGAAAGTGCTCTTAAAATGAAATTTTGATACGTTTTGAAGTGCTTTTGGATGTAACTTAATTGAGTTTTAAAAACTTGATTATGGACTTAAAAATTAGATTTGGACTCATAATAGCTTTTATGAACTTGTCTTGAAATGACTTTTGAAAATAGTTTTCATGTACCTTATGAAAGGCATGTTGAATATTTCATCACCTTTGAGAGGTTAGTTAATGAATAACTAAACTCCTTTAAAGCTATGACTTTTGAAAACATTTTTGAAAGAGGGGCTAGAGACTTCACTTAGGTTTTTATAGCTTTGGGGTTATAGAACCCTACTTGATATATCACTTCCCTTGATCACCTCACCCATGTAAGGCGTAAGGTTACTTAGAGGATGTGACTTTTGAGGATGTGACTTTTGATAATCATCTTTGAAAGTAGCCTTTGAAAACACTTAGGGTTTTAAAACCCTAATATGGACAACCTTGAAGGTTGTACTTGATGTTTCACTTTCTTTAGAATCCCTTAACCATAAAAGGTTGGGGACACTCTAGGGTTGTGAGTTCTTGAAAATAGTTTTTGGAAATGGTTTTTGGAAAATGTTATATGTCTAATCATTTTAATTGAGACAAGTTTAAAAGAACTTCTTGGAGACATTTTTGAAGATAGAGTGTGAGGATATTTGAAAAGATTTTAGAGTTGATTTTTGAAATCTCAAAAGAGTAGGATATTTTGAAAGTATTTCATGAAAATGGTTTTTGAGTTGAGAGATTATTTGAAAAAGGGGTCTTTGAGTTGGAGCCTTGAAGCTTACTAATCTAGGTTGAGTTGACCTAGCGTCAAGGTGACCTAAGGTTAACTAGCTTGGCTTATGTTAACCTAGGGTTAAAGGTGACCTAAGGTTAACTAGTTTGGGTTAGGTTAACCTAAGGTTAAGGTGACCTAAGGTTAACTAACTTGGGTTAGGTTAACCTAGGGTTGAGGTGACCTAAGGTTAACTAACTAAGGTTAGGTTAACCTATGGTTTGGTTGACCTAGGGTTAACTAATTAAGGTTAAGTTAACCTAGGGTTAAGTTGACCAAGGGTTAACTAACTAAGGTTAGGTTAACTGATGCAGCCGCAACTTTAAGACACAAGGGATTCAACTCTATTCCGTTGATTCACCACGGATGCTGGAATAAAATTCTTCTTTCAACTTGTAGGATCACCACGAACCACAAATTCAAAGGCGTTAAGTGTTCGTTGATTCGCAAGAATACCGAATGATTAGAAAAAAAAAGTGCAATTTCAAGCATGAAATTTTATTAAACTTCCAAAGCTGCTAAAAAATGTCTTAACACGCATATAAATATGTGACACGAAACCCTAGAGCCCAGGACAAACTGGGTTAATTAAAAAAAAGACAAAAGCCCAAAACAAAGTAAGCCCAAAACACAAAACAAGCCAAAAACCACACTTAGAAGCGTTTTTTCGGATTTTCATAGGCCGGAAAATCATTTTATATTTTTTCCTTTCTCTCGCTCGTCGCTAGCTCCTCGAAAATATATTATAATAGAAAAATGGAGCTACGGATCAAAAGTTATGCCCAGTTGAAGTTTACCGACCACAGGCGCGGGTATATCGCCGCCGCCGCCGCGTCTCCAAGTAATCTTCGGCTATGCAATCCGCATCATTAACCTAGGATTTGGACAACTAGGGTCAAGTTAACCTAGGGTTAGAAGGTGGTTTTGCACTAGGGTTTGGACCTAGTGGTTTTGGAAAGGTAATTTTATGCATAAAATTTGAAAGTATGTTTTGAAAACCGAATGTTGGGGTCCTATGGTTAATATTTAAAAACCACTCAAGAGAGGGTTGCTTTGGAACCATTTCACCCACAAACTCAAGAGAACAAAACTTGTGAAAATCAACATCGACTGGATAATTTTAAAGACTTGAAAATGAAAGAGAATGACTCTTTGAAAATTGGCTTTAAAAAGGAGGTTTTGGAACACCACTTCTAACAAGTTGAAGACCACTCTAAAGAATAAGGGTTCATATGTTTGATTTGAAAGAAATCACTCCAAAGAGGACTCCATGGGACTATTCCAACCACAATATTCAAGAGAGCAAAACTTCTAAAAATCAAGGTGAAAATGATGGTTTAGGGAAATGACTTTTATGCAAGTTGAAGAGAGTGCAACTTTGAAAAACCCTTTTTGAAGGGAATTGTTTTGAATACAAATTTAAAGAAAGTAGAGCATACTCTAATAAACTAGGGTTCATATGGTCAAGATAATGGGGAGACCACTCAAGAGAGGGTTCCAAGGGACTATTTCAACCACAAAATTCAAGAGAGTAAAGCTCTTGAAAATCAACATAGAAGAAGAGGGTTTGAAATTCATTTTAATGCAATTTTGAAAAGTAATGAAATGTAGAGTTGCAAAATGAAGTCAAGAGACTTAAAGAGGGTTTTCTAAGGTGTAGAAATTGAGAGTTTGACCTAGGCTTCAAGGAACCAACTCTAAGACCATTTTTAGGAAAACATTTGAATATGAAGCTTGAGAATGCCATAGAAATAAAGATAGTGAAAGCTTTGAAAAAATGCAAACAAAGCCAAGCATGCAAAACATGAATAAGATAATTATATGCAAAAGGGTCATGAGATCATACAAGGCTAGAGGCTTCACCAAATAGCAAGGTGCTCTAAGGCCATACCCTCTTAAAGTAGGTTTGTGAGAAGTTTCCTACACGGTGGCTTTCACAAACTTTCCTCTAGGCATGACCTAAGAGTTTCCTTGTTTCAAGCATACAAGAAAGGGGGGTAGAAGATGGAGATTAAAATAGACAATAGCCTAAGTAGGCTAGGAGGGAGAAGAGAGGAGTGGGGATTGCAAAAATATAAAGAAATACTACATTTTGCCTTCAAACACTTTCAAACCTCTGTGGATGCCTTGACTTAAGCTTGAATAGCCTTGAAGAGGCTTGAAGCGGCTAGAATGAGGTATTTTATGGCATTGAAGGCTATATAGGTGTAGTGTATGGGTTAGGGGGAGATGGAATCTAGCCTAAGTGTTTGAAGTATGGGATTTATATAGGAATTCAAGGTTCTAGAGCAGTTTTAGCAGAGCTTCACTATCAATTTTGATTTTAGAATATGCAAAGGGGGAGGCCTGTATTTGTAGGCAAAGCTAGAGAGACCTGGAGCATGTAGTACATGAGATTGGGCAATATTTTTCCTGGCACATGTGCTACATGTGCCAGCACTGTTCTATTGGAAGAATGCCATGTGGGATTCATTGTACTGGCTAAATCTTAAGGGCTAAGCAAAGTTTGATCGATTTGATCAAAATCTAGGCACATGTAGCATATGCTCCGCCACTGGGAATGTTCGTTTAAACTTTGCCTCCATAATTATGCTAACTGGGAAGGATTCGGGAAAATCGGTTGCGCTCACAGTGTTCTCCTAGTGTTTCTCATGAACTTTGAATTTTCGAAAAGCTTGAAAGGTGTTCGGAAGAGTGAGAGATCGTCTCGAAAAGTGTGCACAAAAACACATTCTTGCAGAGCATCTTTGATACGCTCCATGGTTGTTCAAAAGTAGCTATTTGTGGGCTATATGATCGAGGCCTTTGAGAAGCAATCTCTCCGATCGAACTGTACCGATGGAAAGTGCTCTAGAAATACTTTCAAAAATTTTCTAATTTATGTATTTCTCAAGTTGTTTGACTGTGCGTTACAATCAGAAAATTGGAGAAAAATCAACCTTGGCGGAGCGCCTGTGAGTCGCTCCAAGGGTTACTGAAAGTGGTAGTGTTCGAGCCATGTGATGAGGGGCTTCAAGAAGCGATCTATCCGATTGAGCTATACCGATGGAAAGACCTATGGACGAGCTTTTGGGAATTCCTTAGTTTACGCATTTCTCAAGTCATTTGACGGTGCGTTATAACCAGGGAATTGGGAGAAAAGACAACCATAGCAGAGCGTCTGCGAGATGCTTCAGGAGACTTTTGTTCAGTTCGAAGTGTTTAGAGTCATGGGGCTCACCTTGGGTTAAATAGGGGTGTATGATGAAACCCGCCGTTCTATACCTAGGGCCGGCGCAGTTTCGAGGCGCGTTTAGGCCACCAAAGGTAAAATGGTCATTTTGACGGGGTTTGGTCGAAAAGCGGCAGGATGGATTGGAGTGGCATGTTAAGCGTACCGGACTGTTTGAGGGTGGTCCTAAAAAAAATTTTCACTGTTTGGTGAAATTTATACTGTGCTAGGGTGTCTAGGGGTAAAACGGTCATTTTAACTGGAGTTAAACAGAATGGGACTGGAATTGGACAGGATGCCGTGTTGAGTACGCCTAACTGTCTAGGAACACTTTGGAAGGGTGGCCTTATTGTCTTGAGGGATTTTGAACTTTCTCAAGACATGCTTGGAAGCCCAAGGGGCAAGTTTGGTTATCAAGCCTCTATTGGACCCAGCGGGCCCGAGAAGTGATTGACTGATTGGATAGGGGTTTAAAAGTTGATTTAGGCTCGAATGTGCTTACGGAGTTTTGAAAGAGAGTTCGGTCAGGCCGATGTAAGCACTCCATTTTTGCCCACTCGGTTATCTCCGGCCCGACCGGGTTGAATTTTCCAACATCACAACACATGTAGGTTCAAAAGGAGCCTTACAATCTCCAATCCAACCAAATGGTGGCTTCTCGAGTCCACAAGGACCCGCTGGAGCCATAAGCACCATTATTCCAGGCAGCTTTCCGGATCGGGGGGTCCCGAAAACCAACGCCATCCAGGTAGCTTCCTGGGATTGGGCGATCTCGAGGACCAACACCTCATTAAGTTTCAGACGGTTCAATTTTGGCGCCTGCTAGCCTACCAATGTAGAATGTCCATCATTTGGTAGCTCTCCGAGACCAGGCGTTCTCAGAGACCAACACCACCCTTACAGGTAGCTCTCTAGGACCAGGCGTTCCTAGGAACCAACACCACCCTATAGGTAGCTCTCTAAGACCAAGCATTCTTAGGGACCAACACCACACGCATAGTTTTTCGAGACCGGGCAATCTCGAGAACCAACACCTAGGTCAACACCAGCGCCTACTAGCCCGAGTCGGTAAAAAATGACCAAACTTGCCCCTTGGGCCTCTAGGCACATTTTGGGAAAGTTCAAAATCCCTCAAAATGATAAGTCCACCCCTCTAGAATGTTACTAATCGGTTGGGCGTATTTTACACGCCACATGGTCCCATTCCGGTCCCGTCCCGGCAAACTTCAGTCAAAATGACCATTTTGCCCCTGAACGTCCTGACACTACACAAACTCCCACCGATGGTGAAGGACTCTCCCAACCATCCCTGACTGACCTGGTACGCTTAACAAAACACGCCAAACCATTCCTGATCATTTTCAACCAAACCCGGTCAAAATGACCATTTTACCCCTAACAATCCAAACGCGCCTCGAAACAACACCAGTCCTAGGTTATTGAACGACGGATCTCGTCATGAACCCCTGTTTAACCTAAGGAAGACCTCATGACACCAAACACCCACAACTCGATAAAAGTTCGCTGGAACGTCTCGCAGACGCTCCGCCTAAATTGTCTTTTCTCCCGATTCCTTGGTTATAACGCACCTCAACTGACTTGAGAAATGCGTAAATCAGGGAATTCTCGAAAGCTCGTTCATAAATCTTTCCATTGATATGGCACGATCGGATAGATCGCTTCCTGAAGCCCTCCATCGTGCAGTGCAAAAACTACAACTTTCAACAACCCCTGGAGCGTCTCGCAGACGCTCCGCCAAGGTTGACTTTTTCTCCGATTTCCTAATCAAGACACACCGTCAAACGACTTGAGAAATGCCTAAATCTGGGAATTCCCAAAAGTATTTCCAAAATACTTTCCATCGGTACGGTCCGATCAAAAAGATCGCTTCCCGAAGACCTTGATCATGCAATACGAAAACAGTTACTTTCGAACACCCTCGGAGCGTATCACAGACGCTCTGCAAAGATGTCCTTTTTTGCACACTTCCCAAGATGATATCTCACACTTCCAAACGTAATTCAAACTTTTCGAAAGCATGAAAGTTCACGAGAAACCCCAAGAGAACACCATGGGTGCAACCAATTCTCCCTAAACCTTCCCGTTTGGCACAATTATCGAGGTAAAGTTTGGACGAACCTTCCCGGTGATGGAGCATATGCTATATGCGCTCAAATTTTGATCAAATTGACCAACTTTCGATCAACGGTTGAGATTTAACCAGTACACAGGGTGCCACGTGTCATTCTGGTAATGGAACAGTACCTACGCATATCCTACATGTGCCAGGTCAAACTTTGGCCAGGCGCATGTAGCACATGCGCCAAGACTATTCCAGAATGCCTATAAATACCAAACCACTCCTTTACATATTCCAAGTCCGAACTTGATGTGAAGCTCTGCTGAAACTGCTCCAGAATCTCAAATCCTTACATATATTCCACCCCTCCAACACTTAGGCTAGATTCTACCTCCCTCAAGCCTATACACTTCACCTACAAGGCCTTATACACCATTACACACTCCATTCCAACCCCTCAAGCCCTCTTGAAGTTATTCAAGCTCCAATCAAGACTTCTATTAAAGACTACAAGTGTGTTGAAGGCAAAATGTGGTATCTCTTTTACATTTGTGTCTTCTCCCACTCTTCTCTTCTCCCTTCTAGCCTACTTAGGCTATTCTCTATTTTAATCGACATCTAGAACCCACCATTCTTGCATGCTTGAGTCAAGAGAGCTCTTAGATCATGCCTAGAGGAAAGCAAGTGAGAGCCACCGTGTAGGGGGACCTCTCACTAGCCTACTTTGAGATGGTATGGCCTAGAAGCCCCTTGTTTATGTGGTGTAGCCTAAAAGCCTTGTATGTGATCATGACCCCTTGCATATTACTATTTTAATCATGTCTTGTGTGCTTGGCTTCATTTTTATGCTTATTGTCATGTTCTATAATGCTTACATTACTCTTAAACTCCATGTCATTTCCAAACTCTATATTTCTTTCAAAAATTATTCCAAAAGTTGGCTCCTTGAAGCTTAGGATGGGACCTTAGAAATCATGCCTTAGAAAATCCCCTTCTAACCCCTCAACTCCCACCTTGGCATCATGACATTTTAACTTGCATAAGGGTTGCGTTTTAATTCTCTAAATTCCAAGATTTCCATTCCTTTAAGTGTAGTGGTTGGAATGGCCCCATGGAACCCTCTCTTGAGTGGTTTTCCTTTTATTTGGCCATAGGAACCCTCTTTTGATGGAATGACCTCCTACAAAAATGGTTTTCAAAACTCTCTCCAAAGATGATTTTCAAAAATGCATTATCTCCATCTTTGTATTAAAAATGATGCCTTAAAAAGTTGTCATCACCATGTTGACTTTTGGATCCCTTACACTCTTCTCAAGATTATGGTTATAATGGCCATGAGGAAACCTTCCTTGGAATGGTCTCCAATCACCAACCATGTAAACCATACTCTTGACTAGAGTCAAAATTTTCATGGAAATGATCTTCAAAAGGGTTGTCAACCAAAATCCTTTGCATAACATAAGTTGTTTTTCAAAACCCTTTCCAAAAGTGCATGAAACCACCTTTCAAAACCATCTTCCAATCCAACTCTAGGATTACTTGACCCTAGTTGTCCAACCCTAAGTTAACCTGACCCTAGTTAACCAACCCTAGGTTAACTTGACCCTAGTTGTCCAACCCTAGGTTAACTTGACCCTAGCTCTCTAACCCTAGGTTAACCTAACCCAAGTTAGTGAACCTTAGATCACCGTTAACCGTAAGCTAACCCAACATAGGTTAATATACTTCAAGGCTCCAACTCTTGAACCCTTTTCCAAATAATCACTCAATTTTAAACCATCCTCATAACCCCTTTTTCCAAAACTTTCTTACTCTCTTGATTTCAAAAACCCAACTCCATAAACTCTTCTAATGTTCTTACACTCCATCTTCAAGGCATTCCCAAAAATATTTTCAAAAGGTTATAAACCTAGGGTGTTCCTAGCCCTCTCATGGTTAGGGATTCTAAGAAAAAGTGATAAATCAAAAACAACCCCTAAGGTTATCCATATTAGGATTTCAAACCCTTAGCCATTTCCAAAAACCACTTTCAAAAACTAATTCATCAAAACATTTCTCCAAGGTTTTCAAAACAAGACTTCAAAAACACCTTCAAGTTCTCTTAAGCCATGTCAAAGCATTTTTCCAAAACTCCTTTAAGTTGATCCAAAAACATTTTCAAAACGCTCCACCATCCAATTTCAAGTCAAAACTTTTAGGACCACAAAGAGTCTTCAACCTCCAAAGACCTCAAAGTGTCTTAAACTTCTCCGAAGACCTCAAAGTGTCTTAAACTTTTCCAAAGACCTTAAAGTGTCTTCAAACGTTCCAAAGGCCCTAATGCGCCTATTTTCCATCGGGCTCTTGCCCGAACTACGAATGACCCGATTCTTGCTAAATGGGATACGTAGGTAACCTAAAATGGTGTAGTCATAACTTTTATTTCAACTTCAATCCCTTTTTCAAAAATTCCAATCAATTCCAAGTTTCTATTTCAAACTCTTTCAAAACCCCCATATGTTTAAACTTCTTTCAAAACCTTGCATCATGCATCATCCATCCGAACAGTGATGACTAAACCCTATTTTCAAAGTTCTAAAGTGGATATTAAGTGGACAATGGTAACCGGTTATTCTAGTGAGTGAACAAAGGGTGATTAGACATGCAGGTACCGAAAGGGCGAGGTAGGGTGATGATCTTAGGATATCTTCCGTACACGTAACCAACCCCCGAACCATTGATTTCTGTTTTCAAATGACCAAAATAGAGTTATTTTCAAAAAGGGCTTAAATCTTTCCAAGGGTTGCCAAACAACCCATTTTATTAAAAACCCTCTCTTTGGGAGAGTTTTCAAAATATTTTTCAAGAACCCTAAGTTTGATCTTCGGATTTGCACTTAGTTTTAGGTGACCTAACTCACCTTAATCAAGTTAGGTGGCGACTCCTATTTTGCTAAAAAAAAAGCCCTTAGTTAAACCAATTTTCAAACCTAGTCGCACTTATCCTCCTAGGAGAATGAGTTCTAGTGACAGAGTTCCGTGCTTTAGGGTCTCCTAGCCGAAAGGACCTTGGACACCTAAAAACCGAGGAGCGACAGCTGGCGACTCCACTAGAGACTTTTAGAGGGTTAGGCCATTAACATGTCTCTTCACCCTTCACTCACCTAGAATCTCCGGTTACTTTGTCCAAGTTTTATCCACTCATCAAATTTTTCCAAGTTTCCAAAACAAACCTTATTTTCCAAAATGATTTTCAAATAAGTGTCATCACTTACATCCATTGCTTGCATTCATGCTCTTACATTGACCATCCATTTTATCTTGCATTCAGTTTTTGAAAACTTACTAAATCTTTGCATTTGTCTTTTGTAGGTGGACTTTTGTTCACATTTTTATTTCATGTCTTGTTTATTGCCATGTGTGTGAATGAATGAACAGGATGTGATGTGTGTTGTTGGGTCCTTTCCTCCATTTTCTAAAATTCCACACACACTTGGTGCGCTCACTTGCATTTGCATCTTGCATATATTACCCGGTTACTACCCTTCTAGATAGAAGGGGAAACAGTATATTGACTGTGGGCAGATGCTGTGTCAGTTTCTTAACCTACGGTCTCTTGATAGTTCCCCCGATCGAACCACCAACCAAAGATAGAGTTCACCCTTTCGAGGTTGGACGCCGGAGGTTTGAAGGTTCGGGGACCGAGCTTTTTAGGAAATATTAGTAAACCCCCAACCTCATGCTCATGTAACACCCCATGCATAGCCGAACCTCTGCCGAATTCAGGACACACGCGTCAATTTCAAAATCAAGGAGGAAAGGGCGACCGCTTTATTTTTCCTTATATGTTTTGTTTAATCTATGCTGTTGTGTTATTTAATTCTTGTTGTTTCCATGTACATGCATCATAACTGCTCATGCATCGGAACGCACTTTAAGACAAGAGATCTCAAAGTGACTCAAGTCATTACATCTTTATGCATTCAATCAACCCCTAAAGAAAGGCTCAAAGACCTTCTCATCTAATTCAAGCCAACCCAAAACTCCTAAGGGTACCACAAGACCCTAAGGATTCATGGCATGCATCAAAGTTATCTCATAAAAAGGAGCCCCAATCCCTCTTCGCTCATAGAGATAGGGTTGCCAAGAAGACAAGGGGCAATCTGAAATCAAGATCTCTCACTGACCTCCATCCAAGAAGGTGAATCAGAAGACTCAAGAGTAATTTAAGATCCCATGATGTAAATATAAAATAGGCGAAGGTCCCAAGGAAAATGTTCCCCTTCCCCTTCAAATGTACTTTCAATTTCATATAAAAAGAAATCAAATGCAATAAAACTATCCTTCCTACTTTTATCGAACGAGTGCATGAATGTATGAATGAATGAGCAGGTTCACACAGGTACAATATTGTATGCAGGGGCAACCCCCTATCTCCAAAAGTGAGCCAACACATCATACTTAGTGCACATCTTAAAGTAGGGGCACCCCTGGGGTATGCATTGCATAAAAATCTTCGATCTAAAGGGACTAACTTCTCTTTTTTGTTTTTCTTTTTACATTCTCATTGTTTTCTCCCTAGCCTACAAAGGCCAAGAGAGTCAGAGGGTGAACCAAGAATGAAAAAGGGGGTCTTATAAACTACTTATTCATTGCCATTATGTTGTCCATGTAATTACTATTAGGCTCATGTATTAACATCCATCCCAAGAAAAGAGTGCCAAGAAACTCTAGCCATTGCATTCTCATGCATACAATCAACCGATGAGAGAAAAGGACGATCCAATCTCATGCTAATCAAACCTACCTAAACCCCTAAGAGTTTCTCCAACCCTAAGGATTCATGGCATGCATAAAATCATATCTCAAGAGAGGCCTAAATCTCTCTCAGTCCATGGAGGCGGGATTCCCTAAATAAAGAAGTATCAACTGGCCCATGCCAAAGAGGTATTGTATTGCACACAGGGGTAAAATCCCACCTCCAAAATGGACTCAACATCATGCCTAGATTCCCTCAAAGAAGGGACCTCCATAGGACATGCATTGCATAAAACCTTCAACTCAACATGCTAACTGCATTTTATTTTTCTTTTTTCAGGTCCAAGAGCACAGTCAAACTGATAGAATCCCTCTGGCATCCTGCCTAATTCATAATTCATGCAAAGCCATGACCCTGCCACAATGTTGCCACTCTACCATAACTCAAACTCTTGAAGTCGTTCTTGTGTAATCAGATGGCACACACGACAAATGGAGTTTGAAGGACGCCGGCATGATTCCAAAACCAGTCTGAGGGGTTTATTCCAAAAAATGAGGATTTCTTTCAAACTCGTCTTTCAATTTTCAATTCGAATTTGAGCATGAAAATAACATCATCTAAATAAAAATGATCTAGAGTTTTCATATTTATATCATTGTCTCATGGCACTTCACGAATGATGTCTTCTTCTTTAGGAATTTTTCCTTTGAAATGTTTTACCCTGACTTGGAAGATGGGATAGTGCAAGCACCGCTTTTAGCAGAAACAATCTCTGACTCCAAAAGGAGAGGAGAGAAAAAGAAGTGAAGAGAGAGGGGAAATACAGAGGGGTGAGAGATGAGGATCAATCACATATCTCATTGAAGTCCAAAGAGTGACCCCCGAAGGATGCCTTGGCAAAGTAGTAAGCAGCTAAACCCTCAAAATAAAGGGGAGCCATCATTTCATTCTCCCAAACAGAGAGCAATCCGTTGGTCAGCCCCACTCGAGCCGCATTGTGATTTCCATTCAAAAGCCCAAACTAGGAGCCACCCCCACACTAGGGCAAATGCATGCAAGGAATGAATCCGCAAACTAACATTTACCATTTTCAAGGCGTTGCTAAAATTTTGGAAGAGTTTTATAGACTAAGCAATTCAACTTGAAATGAAAAGAGACCCTGTTTTCTTCTACCATACAGTTAAATATAACCCTTGAAAGGCCCACTTAAGCAGGTTGCATTCCCATCATTTAGCCGACCTAATGATCACCGCCCACACTGGGTCAAGGCAAAACCACCAATGCGTGATGATTTCCAAGAGCACTTGCAGCGAATAGTACCCTCCAAGAGAATGAACGATGAACATATGGTGATCTCCAATAGAGCGCGCGATAAATGAATGACAATTTCCAAGAAAGCACGCAATAAATGAATGTTAATCTCCAATATGATGCAGTATATATGACATATATAGGAACCAACATAATAGCAAGTTTTTCAAAAAAAAAAAAAAAGAAAGGAGAAAATTTCCTATAAGAAAAAAATGAATGACGATGATTTTCAAATATAATGATGATTTTCAAACGTAATGATGACTTCCAAGAGAAGATAGAGTCATCCGAGACGACAACAGAAGAACAAAACAAAAGCGAGCCTCCCGACAAAGAGAAAAGTCCAAAAGAATGATAAAGGTAGGAGCCACTTGCCAAAGGTGATCATGGGTCTTCAGAAGCCTAGCAAATATAATAGGTTTTGAGCCTTTATCCTTCCTTTCAAATACCTTATCACCTGGCTCACATTACGGTCCAAATTAAAGTCCTCTTAGATTAAGAAAAATTACTTAGTCTAAATAAGCTTGAACAAAGAAACAACAACATCTAAAAATAATGGTAAATACAAGGGCAAAATTCATTCCTTGCAAAAGGTGGTTCTGGTTCATACAACCCCTGCTGAATTTAAAGATTTGGGCCAATGTATCCCTTCATTTCTTACAACCCTTAAACTTGGCCTACATTACGGTCCTAAGTAAAGTCTTCTCTGATTGAGAAAGGAAGCTACAGGTTGCTTTGCCAAAGGGCGATATCGGCTGTCACTCGAGAGGTCCACTCAGAAAAATCTTCCTTTTCAACAAAAGAGAGAGGGGGAAAACGAGTCACTGGATCGAATCTCTGAGAATGTGCAAATGCTATCACATCCTGACAAGAAAAAGGCAGAATTAGGAAGGGAAATTCCGAAAATAAGAACAAAAGTTCAAAAGACTAACTAATTTTGAGACATTGCTCCTATAGATGAACACAAATCCTAGGGCATACATCCTTAGATAAACCTGTGCATCCATCTTCATCCATATATATAACTTGTGCATTCATAAAAAAGTATGACATGCATATAATTTCATCCATGTATAAACGTGTGCATTCATCCAAAAGTATGACATGCATTCAACTCCATTCTTGTATAATCCTATGCATTCATCAAAAAGTATGACATGCATTCAATTCTACTCATGCATAAGCCTGTGCATTCATCAAAAAGTATGACATGCATTTCATTTCCGGCCTTGTGTAAACCCGCACATTCATTTATTCATAGTCCTGTCTAAGCTGCGCATCCATTTGTATAACATACATCATTCTAACTTTCTTTGAAATTTTTTAACAATTTTATCTGACCTTTTTCAAACAATGAAGACTGGGGCAACGTCCCACCCTCGACCTCCCTAATTCATGCAATACTTGTGCATTCATGACATGTATAACCTGTGCATTCATGCAATTCCAGCGTAGTTCAATACTATTCATGCATTCATCAAAAAGTATGACATGCATTCAAAATTCATATTTGTGCATTCATCAAAAAGTATAATGTACATTCAATGTCATTCATGTTCATGCATTCATCAAAAAGTATGACATACATTTAATTCCATTCTTGTATAATCTCGTGCATTCATTAAAAAGTATGATATGCATTCAATTCCATTCTTATATGTGCATTCATTAAAAGGTATGACATGCATTTAATTCTATTTCTGTATGTGCATTCATCAAAAAGTATGACATGCTTCCAATTCCATTCATGAATGTGCACTCATCAAAAAGTATGACATACGTTCAAAATCCATCTTTATGCATTCATAAAAAAATATAATATGCATTCATGTATGTGCATTCATTAAAAAGTATGACATACATTCAAAATCCGTCTCTATACGTTCATCAAAAAGCATGACATGCATTCAATTCCATCCCTACATAAGCATCCATCGAAAAACATGACATATGTTTAAATCTATCCTTACGCATTCATCAAAAAGTATGACATGCACTCATTTTCTCATGTATCAACCTGTGCATTCATCCAAAAGTATGATGTGCGACATGTCTAATAAAATACACTAACAAGTGTTCAGGTGATTACAAAAGAAAAGGTGTCCTGAAGCAGAAGCACTACACTCTTGAAGGTCTGTCGTCCAGAATCTAAACACTCTACAAAAGAAATGACGTACATCCCAGAAAAGCCGAATTGTCATCCATAGACAACAAGAAGAAGAGAATGGGGCACTGAATCACCCTCGACCTCCCCAATCAACCATGAACCTTTTTTCAAAATCACAGAGAATAGGGCAATGACCCACCCTCAACCACCCTAATTAATATCAACCTGACTCGACCTCTTCAAATTGTAAAAATTGGGGCAACGGCCCACCCTACACCTCCCATTCAATTGCAAACTAGTTGATCCACTCAAGAAAAACTAACCTATAGATGTTTGACCTTCTAAATACCTCAAACCTTTCAAAACCAAATTCAAGAACCTGAGGAAGTACCTTACCCAGAATTCCGCCAATCAACACATCAAAAGAGCATTACTCTCCAAAACTCTCAATCCAAGAAGCAGCAAATGCCATCTTATCCAACATTCAAGACAATAGACTACAAGCAAATCCCTCATATCAACAGATTTGGGTTTCAGAGCATCCCCCGAAAAAGCAGATTTGGGTTTCAAAGCTACATCCTAAAAAGCATATTTGGGTTTTAGAGCTTCCCCCGAAAAAGCAGATTAGGTTTCAGAGCTTCCTCCGAAAAAGCAAATTAGCTTTCAAAGCTTCCTCTCAAAAAGCAGATTGGGTTTCCAAGCTTCATCTGAAAAAGCAGATTGGGTTTCGAGCTTCCTCCAAAAAAGCAGATTGGATTTCAGAGCTTCCTCCGAAAAAGAAAATTGGGTTTTAGAGCTTCCCCTGAAAAAGCAGATTTGGGTTTCAGAGCTACATCCTAAAAAGCATATTTGGGTTTTAGAGCTTCCCCCAAAAAAGCAGATTAGGTTTCAGAGCTTCCTCCAAAAAAGCAAATTAGGTTTCAAAGCTTCCTCTCAAAAAGCAGATTGGGTTTCCAAGCTTCCTCTGAAAAAGCAGATTGGGTTTCGAGCTTCCTCCGAAAAAGCATATTGGGTTTCAGAGCTTCCTCCAAAAAAGCAAATTGGGTTTCAGAGCTTCCCCCGAAAAAGCAGATTTGGGTTTTAAAGCTTCCTCCAAAAAAGCAGATTGGGTTTCCGAGCTTCCTCCAAAAAAGCAGATTGGGTTTTCAGGCTTCCTCCGAAAAAGCAGATTGGGTTTCAGAACTTCCTCCAAAAAAGCAGATTGGGTTTCAAAGCTTCCTCCGAAAAAGCAAATTCTGTTTTTGAGCTTTCTTCTTTAAAAGCAGATATCAACCTTGAACCTCCCCAGAGAAGCAGCATTCCATCAGACGGAGCGTTTGTTCAAGAAGACTTAGTTTCAGGATATCAACCTTAAACCACCTCTCAGAAGCTACGTCAGCAAAAATCCTATTTTGCCCCTAAAAGCAAAACTCAACAGTCAAGCAAACACCGAGTATTCCAATCTGAAGACATCTCAATCCAGGACAGACAAAGGTCCCCCCTTCAAACTCCAAGACAGAAGAATTACAAGCAGGAAGCAGTCTCTAATGATTCCCCAGACTCAACCATCTCCAAAAGGTAAAGTCAAGGTATAATTCTTACCAAGTCAAATCAAAATATTTCAAAAAACAAAAGCTCTTGCTTTTTCTTTTTTTCAAAAGTTAAAATCAATTTTGAACATCAAAAACTTTCAAAGACTTTTTCAACTCTAGTTTCAACATCCATTCCAAAACACAAAAGCCTTGCTTTCTTTCGAATCCAAAATTCAATTTTCAAAAGTCCAAACACTTCCAAGGCTTTGTTTACAAAAACTTTCAAATTTCAAAGCCAATTTCAAAACCTTTCAAAACTTTTTTTACAAAAACTTTCAAAGTAAAAAAGATCAAAGCTCTTGCTTTCTTCCAAATTCAAAATCAAATTTCAAAAGTCAAATAATTTTTTCTAAAAATTTTCCTTCAAAAAGTTTAATCTCAAAAAATTTTAGGTTTTCAAGCTTTTGCCTCAAAAAGCCTAGCTTTCCAACATTTTTGGAGTTTCCTGAGCTTTCTCCTTCACAAAACCCCGTTTCAAAATTTTCTAACTATTTTCAAGCTTTTTTCTCAAAAAGTTTGGGTCCAAAATTCAAAACCGATTTCTCGGGTTTTCTCCTTAAAAAAACCTTGATTCAAAAATTTTCTTAGGGTTTTCAGGCTTTCTCTTCAAAAAGTTTGGTTCCAAAAGTCCAAACTGGTTTTTAGGGTTTTCTCCTTCAAAAACCCTAGTTCAAAAGTCTTCTGACGATTTTTCAACCTTTTTTCTCAAAAAGTTTGGGTCCAAAATTCAAAACCGATTTTTTGCGTTTTCTCCTTCAAAAACCCTAGTTCAAAAATTTTCTAAGGGTTTTCAAGCTTTCTCTTCAAAAAGTTTGGTTCCAAAAGTCCAGACCGGTTTTTCGGGTTTTCTCCTTCAAAAACCCTGGTTCAAAAGTCTTCTAACGGTTTTCAAACTTTTTTCTCAAAAAGTTTGGGTCCAAAATTCAAAACCGGTTTTTCGGGGTTTCTCCTTCAAAAACCTGGTTCGAAAATTTTCTAAGGGTTTTGAAGCTTTCTTTTCAAAAAGTTTGGTTCCAAACGTCGAGACCGGTTTCTCGGGTTTTCTCCTTCAAAAACCCTGGTTCAAGAATTTTCTAATGGTTTTCGTAACTTTTTCTCAAAAAGTCTAATATTAAAGTTTCGAAACGGCCCCCCGGGCTTTCCCCTTCAAAAATCCCACTCCCAAAAATTTTTCTAAAGTTACGGTTTCTCTGGGCTTTCTCCCTTAAAAACCCTTTCTCAAAAGGATTTGCTTTACTGAAAAGTTTTAAAGCATAGTGTTAAAATTTTTAAAAATTTCAGCAGAGTTTCGCCTTAAAAAATCACTACCCCAAAATTCCACAAGTCATAAACACAACTCAGAACAATCTCAGACCTTCCACCACATTAATCAAAGCAATCTCACCCCCACGACATGCGGCCTGTCCTCAAACACAATTTTTAGGACAATTCCTTCAGCTTCCAAATTTTTTCAGTTTCAATTTTATTTCCAAAAAATTTTGCAAAAATTCCCGGAATGTTCGAGAGTGTCACCATAATTTTCTAAAAATGTTCTGTGATTTTTTAACCTTCAACAGGACCTGTTTTCTAATTTTCTTTAATTTCTCCTATTTTACATAATTTCTAAAAAGTCCAAAAATTCAAAATTATTCAGAAAATTACGAAATTTCATACGTTTGTTCTACACATTTTTCTAAAGTTCTCGGTGTAAAAATCACACGCAAACGGTCAATGCCCAAGCTATAGAGGCAATTTTTCAAGTCCTACAGGAAACCCACTTTCATAAACATGAAAAATCTTTTAAAATGCATTCAAATCTCCACCAAATCACAAAAACGGTCAAATCATTGTCTTCTAAACATCTTAAAGCATAGGAATACACTGATCACTTGCAAAAAACCGAGACATATGCATCAAAATCGAAGAAACTTTCAAAAACTAACATTTGAAGTTTTCCGGTGAAAACCAAGCTTTCCGGCGAGAATCCGGCGACAAGAGCGGCTTCCGACAAGTACCTGATGTCACCTAACACTCCCTCAACGATCCTGGGTTGAAATCTTCTGAAAACTCTTCAGAGAGAATCTCGAACCAAACTCAAAACTCCAAAACGCAACACTGAAAACGCGACCTGCTCTGTTTAAATGGCTACGGGCTAGCGCATATAGCAGACGCGCCAGAACAAAAATCCAACTAATGCATGTATTAGATGCGCAAGGCTTAAATCACCAAATGCGCGTGTAGTACATGCGCTCGACCCTTTAGACTCCCGCCAAAATCAGTTTCAAGCTTCCAAAAGCCCGAATTTGCTCATAAGGCTTTGTCAAAAGCCGAAAGTCAAGATTTCAACATTCACTCGCAAGAATTGACTATCCTAAACCAAACCATGTCAAATTGGCAACTCGATTCCCGACCGGAATGTAAAGCTTTTTGAATTCTAAAGCCTTCCAAACCGGTGACCCACAAAGGGTCCCCAAAGCATTCTAAATTCACCGGCACATCGTCCCTCCGATCGCCTTGTGGCCAAAAATGGATTCTTACTTTGTTATTTTTCTGCCTTCAGCAAGCAAAGTCAGAAAAAGAGAGGTAGCTATAAGCACCCCATTTTTGCCCTCTCGGTTATCTCCGGCCCGACCGAGCTAAGTTTTCCAACATCACAACACATGCAGGTTCAAGATGAGCCTTACAATCTCTAATCTAACCAACTGGTCACTTCTTAGGTCCGTAAGGACCCGCTGGAGCCATAAGCACCATTATTCCAGTCAGCTTTCCGGACCGGGCAGTCCCGGAAACCAACGCCATCCAGGTAGCTTCCTTGGATCGAGCGATCTCGGGGACCAACACCTATCAAGTTCCAGACGGTTCACTTCTGGCGCCTGCTAGCCCGCCAATGTAGAATGTCCGTCATTTGGTAGCTCTCCGAGGCCAAGCGTTCTCATAAACTAACACTACCCTTACAGGTAGCTTTCTGGGACCAGGCGTTCCTAGGAACCAACACCACCCTACAGGTAGCTCTCTAAGACCAGGCGTTCATAGGGACCAACACCGCACCGGTAGTTTTTCGAGATCGGGCGGTCTCGGGAATCAACACCTAGGTTAACACTGGCGCTTACTAGCCCGACTCGGTGAAAAATGACCAAACTTGCCCCTTGGGCCTCCAGGCATGTTTTGGGAAAGCTCAAAATTTCTCAAAACGGTAAGTCCACCCCTCCAGAATTTTACTAATCAGTTGGGCATATTTTACACGCCACATGGTCTCATTCTGGTCCCGTCCCGACTAACTTCGATAAAAATGACCATTTTGCCCCTGACCGTCCCGACACTGCACAAACCCCCACTGAATGGTGAAGGACTCTCCTAAAACCATCCTTGACTGACTCGGTACGCTTAACAAAACACGCCAAACCATTCCTGACCATTTTCAACCAAACTCGGTCAAAATGACCATTTTGGCCCTAACAATCCAAATGCGCCCGAAACAACACCAGTCCTAGGTTATTGAATGGCAGATCTCGTCATGAACCCCCGTTTAACCTAAGGAAGACCTCACGACACCAAACACCCATGACTCGATAAAAGTTCACTGGAGCGTCTCGCAGATGCTCCGCCTAAATTGTCTTTTCTCCCAGTTCCCTGGTTATAACGCACCGTCAACTAACTTGAGAAATGCGTAAATCAGGGAATTCTCGAAAGCTCGTTCATAGATCTTTCCATCGATACGGCTCGATGGGATAGATCGCTTCCTGAAGCCCTCCATCGTACGGTGCAAAAACTACAACTTTCAACAACCCCTAGAGCGTCTCGCAGACGCTCTGCCAAGATTGACTTTTTCTCCGATTCCCTAATCAAGACGCACCGTCAAACGACATAAGAAATGAGTAAATCTAGAAATTCCTGAAATTATTTCCAGAATGCTTTCCATCGGTATGGTTCGATTGAAAAGATTGCTTCCCGAAGACCTTGATCATGCAATACGAAAACAGCTACTTTCGAACACCCTCAGAGCGTATCACAGACGCTCCGCAAAGATATCATTTTTGCACACTTCCCAAGATGATATCCCACACTTCCGAACGTAATTCAAACTTTTTGAAAGCATGAAAGTCCACGAAAAACCCTAAGAGAACACCGTGGGTGCAACCGATTCTCCCGATACCTTCCCGTTTGGCGTAATTATGGAGGCAAAGTTTGGACGAACCTTCCCGGTGATGGAGCGTATGCTACATGCGCTCAAATTTTGATCATATCGACCAACTTTCGATCAACAGTCGAGATTTAACCAGTACACAGGGTGCCACGTGTCATTCTGGCAATGGAATAGTACCTACGCATGTCCTACAAGCGCTAGGTCAAATTTTGGCTAGGCACATGTAGCACATGTGCCAGGACTATTCTAAGATGCCTATAAATACCAGACCACCCCTTTGCATATTCCAGGTTCGAAATTGATGCGAAGCCCTGCTGAAATTGCTCCAGAATCTCGAATCCTTATATATATTCCACCCCTACAACACTTAAGCCTATACACTTCACCTACAAGCCTATACACTTCACCTACAAGGCCTTATACACCATTGCACACTCCATTCCAGCCCCTCAAGCCCTCTTGAAGTCATTCAAGCTCCAATCAAGACATCCATTGAAGACTACAAGTGTGTTGAAGGCAAAATGTGGTATCTTTTTTACATTTGCATTTTCCCCCACTCTTCTCTTCTCCCTCCTAGCCTACTTAGATTATTCCCTATTTTAATTCCCATCTAAAACCCCCCATTCTTGCATGCTTGAGCCAAAAGGGCTCTTAGATCATGCCTAGAGGAAAGCAAGTGAGAGCCACCGTGTAGGGGGACCTCTCACTAGCCTACTTTGAGATGGTATGGCCTAGGAGCCCCTTGTTTATGTGGTGTAGCCTAAAAGCCTTGTATGTGATCATGACCCCTTGCATATTACTATTTTGATCATGTCTTATGTGCTTGGCTTCATTTTTATGCTTATTGTCATGTTCTATAATGTTTACATTACTCCTAAACCCCATGTCATTTCCAAGCTCTATATTTCTTTCAAAAATTGTTCCAAGAGTTGGCTCCTCGAAGCTTAGGATGGGACCTTAGAAATCATGCCTTAGAAAATCTCCTTCGAACCCCTTAACTCCCACCTTAGCATCATGACATTTTAACTTGCATAAGGGTTGCTTTTCAATTCTCTAAATTCCAGGATTTTCATTATTTTAAGTGTAGTGGTTGGAATGGCCTCATGGAACCCTCTCTTGAGTGGTTTTCCTTTTATTTGGCCATAGGAACCCTCTCTTGATGGAATGACCTCCTACAAAAATGGTTTTCAAAACTCTCTCCAAAGATGATTTTCAAAAGTGCATTCTCTCCATCTTTGTATTAAAAATGGTGCCTTAAAAAGCTGTCATCACCATGTTGATTTTTGAACCCCTTACACTCTTACCAAGATTATAGTTATAATGGCCATGAAGAAACCTTTATTGGAATGGTCTCCAATCACCAACCATATAAACCATACTCTTGACTAGAGTCAAAATTTTCATGGAAATGATCTTCAAAAGGGTTGTCAATCAAAGTCCTTTGCATAACATAAGTTGTTTTTCAAAACCCTTTCCAAAAGTGCATGAAACCACCTTTCAAAATCATCTTCCAATCCAACTCTAGGATAACTTGACCCTAGTTGTCCAACCCTAAGTTAACCTGACCCTAGTTGACCAACCCTAGGTTAACTTGACCCTAGTTGTCCAACCCTAGGTTAACTTGACCCTAGTTGTCCAACCCTTGGTTAACTTGACCCTAGTTGACCAACCCTAGGCTAACTTGACCCTAGTTGTCCAACCTTAAGTTAACTTAACCTTAGTTGTCCAACCCTAGGTTAACTTGACCCTAGCTCTCTAACCCTAGGTTAACCTAACCCAAGTTAGTGAACCTTAGATCACCGTTAACCGTAAGCTAACCCAACATAGGTTAATATACTTCAAGGCTCCAACTCTTGAACCCTTTTCCAAATAATCACTCAATTTTAAACCATCCTCATAACCCTTTTTCCAAAACTTTCTTACTCTCTTAATTTCAAAAACCCAACTCCATAAACTCTTCTAATGTTCTTACACTCCATCTTCAAGGCATTCCCAAAAATATTTTCAAAATGTCATAAACCTAGGGTGTTCCTAGCCCTCTCATGGTTAGGGATTCTAAGAAAAAGTGATAAATCAAAAACAACCCCTAAAGTTATCCATATTAGGATTTCAAACCCTTAGCCATTTCCAAAAACCACTTTCAAAAACTAATTCATCAAAACATTTATCCAAGGTTTTCAAAACAAGACTTCAAAAATACCTTCAAGTTCTCTTGAGCCATGTCAAAACATTTTTTCAAAACTCCTTTAAGTTGATCCAAAAACATTTTCAAAACGCTCCACCATCCAATTTCAAGTCAAAACTTCTAGGACCACAAAGAGTCTTCAACCTCCAAAGACCTCAAAGTGTCTTAAACTTCTCCAAAGACCTCTAAGTGCCTTAAAATCTTCCAAGACCACAAAGAGTCTTCGACTTCCAAAACCTCAAAGTGTCATAAACTTTTCCAAAGACCTCAATGTGTCTTCAAACCTTCCAAAGGCCCTAATGCGCCTATTTTCTATCGGGCTCTTGCCCGAACTACGAATGACCTGATTCTCGCCAAATGAGATATGTAGGCAACCTAAAATGGTGCGGTCATAACTTTTATTTCAACTACAATCCCTTTTTCAAAAATTCCGATCAATTCCAAGTTTCTATTTCAAACTCTTTCAAAAGCCCCATATTTTCAAACTTCTTCCAAAAACTTGCATCATGCATCATACATCCTTAAAGTGATGACTAAACCCCATTTTTAAAGTTCTAAAGTGGATATTAAGTGGACAATGGTAATCGATTATTCTAGTGAGTGAACAAAGGGTGATTAGACATGTTGGTACCGAAAGAGCGGGATAGGGTGATGATCTTAGGATATCTTCTCTACACGTAACCAACCCCTGAACCATAGATTTCTGTTTTCAAATGACCAAAATGGAATTGTTTTCAAAAAGGGCTTAAATCCTTCCAAGGGTTGCCAAACAACCCATTTTATTAAAAACCCTAAGTTTATCTTCGAATTAGCACTTAGTTTTAGGTGACCTAACTCACCTTAATCAAGTTAGGTGGCAACTCCTATTTTTCTAAAAAAGCCCATAGTCAAACCAATTTTCTAACCTAATCGCACTTGTCGTTCTAGGAGTATGAGTTATAGTGACAGAGTTCCGTGCTTTAGGGTCTCCGAACCGAAAGGACCTTGGACACCTAAAAATCGGAGCGCGACAGCCAGAGATTGCCAAGCGGGCAAAAATGAAGTGCTTGTACTAGTCAACATCATGTACCCTCTCAAGTACATCCATATATGCTTTCATTTAGTGCAAGACATGGTTATGTATCTCAGAATCGAGTACTCTAACTATGACCTTCCAGTGGTTTGACATTGAGTTAAAGATACACATTTACCGTTATACTTATGTGAGATGAAGATTCACATAAAGACAAACAATGAAATTAATCACATTTATGCACTTAATGTCTATCACAAAAACACATTTGGTGCATTCATGTCACAAGAATTCCTTTGACGTGTCTGCAAAGCCATTAATTCTCATTGTTTTTAGAGCTTATCTAGGTTTATACAAAGACTCAACGAAATTGCACACATTTTCCTTGTTACACAGGACGAAAGACTCTATCCTTTGATCTATAAAGTTATCCTCATTGAATCACCATTCAAGGATGTTATCTCTCAAGTTAATTGATCCATCAATTATTATCTTCCTCTTGAAGATCCATCAACATCTTAATAGTTTTTTCACTAAGTGAATACTCCATTAGGTTTCAAGTGTAATTTATCCTGAATGGATTCAATTTTATTATTTAATAGCACTTCCTTAAAAGGCTATCGAGATAACACATCTCTTAAAAATTCTGAGACTATGTTAGCAAACCTGGGTCAAAACCCATTTATATTCTAGCTCTTTTATTTTGTCTAAAATAATTCCATGTTCTTCTTCCATAGACCCTAGGTTTTAGGATGTTGCCAAAGCTGAAATTCTTTGAAAGGAACTACATATGCAAGTTCACAAGGACATCGATTCTCGTAGAATGACATATTTCACGACTAAATATATTTTTTAAGGATATCACACCTTTTAAATTAGCAAATAAGGCACAGACATGCACTACTGTGAATATCCATAACCTAAGATTATACAATCAATACCTCTAAATCCTGTTTTAATCCTTTAAGGAATAGAACCAACCACCTTAGCTAAACACCGCTACAAATATTTAAAAATGTAAGATAAAATCCACGACCTATCCATAATTCATAAGGTGTTTCGTGGGGTATCTTAGAAAGAATAAGAGTTATGGAAAGTCGAGCTTTCCCCCTATTTCTGGATTAACCAGAACTACTCAACATAGTAATTGTCATCTCCTTGAGAGTTAGATATCAAATAATTTTTTTTCTAGCCACTCCGGTTTGCGGTACTGAATAAGGTGGTGAAGATTTGTGTGAATAGCTGGTAATGCTTTATTTTCACCATATCTCACACTTTTCCACCTTAATCTTTTTTACTACATTGGTTCTTTATCTCACTTAAAAAAGTTATACGCATGTCATACATTTCTTACCTTCTTTAGGTTGAACACTATCAAGTTTAACATAAATGACATGATATCACATACATAAAACACTGTGAAACAAGTCATTTTCTAACAAACAAACCAACACATACTATAAAACATCACTACATATAATAAAACATTTGGTTACATGGATACTAGAGTATTCCAAATACTAACACAACAATATTCTAGTACACAATTAAACTTGTAACTAAAAATATGAAGACGGATATGAATCCGATGAAGATCTCTTAACCAAATCATGAACCCTCTTCCTGGCATTTTCTAGAATGCGCAGTTGGCCAATATGAGATTCCACCTCGCGTGAACTCTGATATGTGCTAGTAGGATGTGAGAAGAACCATAGCTTCTTTAAGTAAGCCGAACAAAGTACACTCTTTCAAGTGGTGCGTCGGATGATTGGACCCTTTTCCATAATGGATCGACTTAGTCTAATCGCTGTCCTTTGCAAAACAGGTTGCACTGGTTTAGGGGGAACTTCATCTCGTCCGTTGATATGAAACTTCACTTCAACCCTGCAAATAGGCAGATCTTTGTCTTTGAGACTTCCAACCCAATTTTGACCCACTTCATCTATCACAGTCGTAATGCCCTGTGTACCCCACCTTACTTGAGAAGAGACAAATTTGGCTGAAGACTTAGATTCACAAGAATCCACCATCTTCACTTGAACTACAATCACAAATGGCCATAATTCATATGATTAGAAAATCATACAACATCACATGATATACAGTAAAGGGAACAACATATAAGAGCAAGCATAACAATATTACTAAAACAAGTTTCTTACAAAATGACAAACCGTTCAAATTCGAAACTTCTAGTACACAACAATATTTATCAAGCAATTCACCAAATACAGGAATTTTTAACACGCTTAAAATTCACTTTACAATTCTATAAAATAGAATCTCAAAACTTGATGTGAATACTATGTAACAAACTTCTCAATACTCAACAAAAGATTAACACCACTATCCATGCATTTCTCAAATCAAGGCTAATACGAATTCACTACAAATCTACACGTGCACCGAATACAAGCAACACAGAATTAATGCCTTGGTTCAATGCAAACTCCCAGATTTATGTATTCACATGACTAACATGTAATTATTATTTTAGAAAGTAAAAAACACGAAACTAATGCTCTAGAATGCAAAACCATATAGTTAATACAAAATTTGATTTTCATGGCTTAAATATCTCAAACCACAGAACCACAAACAGAAAAGTAGGAATCCAGTAGCATTCAAAAACACAATAAAGACTTATCAACGAATTTGTCTTAAGATTGTCATCCTCTATATTATGTGTGAACAATACAATGATCAACAGCAATGAAGAAAAAATAATGCAATCTTTGTGCTCGGTGAACCAAACTACGTTTGAACTCTCTCTTAATGCAATGAAATCCCAAAAACTCAAGCAATGGGGATGCAGTATGTGAAGGGAAGAATATAGAATTTCTGTTGAATTCAACTTCAAACTTTGGCAGTCTTTCTGGAAATCCAATACAAAAACTAACAATATTTCTGTATAGAACGAATCGAGAAGAAAAGATGATTGTTGAATTTCTATTGAAATTCACTGCAAAACCGAACCAAAACAATCACAGAATCGGCAAGCAAAACACACCACTTGGACAGAAAATCAATGATCTCTCAGCGACAGGAAACCTCTGGTGGCAGAACCTTGGCATCGGCGTCTAGACAGCATTCTAGCAGACCTAGAAATTAGTAGCTCTTTTGTTCTGGATGGTTGTTCAAATTTTGATTTAACTGGAGATAAAAGTCATGTATAAATAAGCGAGGACACGCCTATCTGCGAAAAGGCACCAGCCAAACGCCAATGGACACTTCTGTTCAAACTTAAAAAATTGAGTTGAATTTTGGCGCGAAAAGGAAGTGGACCAGGGTTTGACTCAGTTAAGTCATTTGCACCTATGCTCGGTGCAGGCAAGTGGCGTGCGCATGTGAGTGTTTTGGATTGACCCATGGTTTGGGTATATCCTCCCCCATCCACAAAATTGGGGTGCCCCTTGGGGCCCAAACCCAACTTGAAGGGAATACTTTATATGCCCATCATTTGTTTCATAACAAATCAATGTGAGACAATCCACTTCTATCCAAGTATACTATGGTCATGTTGGTCAATTTGAGAGTCATTATCTCATTCAAACCTCCATGAATTTGAGTAATAAATGCTTAATCTTCATCTTCTCATGGAGGAGAATTCATAGCACCTTGGACCCACTTCAAAGGATGTGTGGGTCCCACTTATTATTAGGCTCAGAGTTGTGGTCAAACCATGAATTTTCCAACACTTGAAACCCTTCGGACTGTAACATTATTGCAGGTCATTTTCTCTACCCAAAAAGAAATAAATAAATAAAAGAAGAAAGAAAAGCAAGTATGAAGCACAGGGTTGCATAATTCCAGAGCCAGCTCATCATCTAGGAGAGACTTTTATTGTCGAAATCTGTTTATGCAAAAATTCAAAATCATTGTGTTAATGAATGTGTTTTAAATCATGTTATTAGTGCTTATGTTATTTATGCAGTGTATTATGATCAGGTTGTAAGGATCGATCGATATATCTGTTTGGTTGCATGCATAACATGGTGCATGCAAGAAACTTGGAAAAATATCTATATATAGTAGGCAGGTAAATTGAGCTTGAGGCCCGTGGGCCACTTGAGCTTGATGGGTACAAGCTCAGCCCGAGCCCTCCCAAGCTCAAAGCCCTTGTAAGTGTGCCTGAGCTTATCGTTCTGAAGCCCTGGCCGCACCCCCAACAGCTCCAATTTTCACATACTACTTTGTAGTTATGAAGTTTAATGACATTAATAAAATTTTACAGTGTATTTAGTTTTACTCACATTGTTTTTTTTCCATTTTACTCTTGTATTTATATAAACCATTAATCATTATAAATTTAATTATATAAACTAGTTACCCTTATGAGCTTATTAATTATAAAATACAATCCATAATTTAGTTAGACCATTATTTAAAATTGGTCAGGCCCAACAGGCTCGAGGCTGGCCCTAACCGATTCACACAATACTTGGGTGGAAGATCAATTTACTATTGGTGCTTTAGCTGAAACCTATTTCAAAAATATTCTTTCTTCGGAGGAACACTATTGTTTCATTTCTAGTGCCTACGACCATCCTGGAGTCCCTGTGCTATGGCTCACATCCACAGCCGATAATGGAGACTGATAGAAGCCCAAGCCCGCTCAACGGGCCATAGGCTGGTCCTGGGGTTTTGTATTTTAGGCTGGTCAAATTGGTTGAGAGCCCGACCAGGCCCCAAGAACAAACCGGGCGGGCCGAATTTACATACCTGGTACATAGTAAGAAAGGCATACAAGTTGCATACGGATAAATTTTCGCTCTCTCTATCCCTACTTACAGCCATAACCCAGATAGAGTTCTCTCGTTAAAAATCAGATTTCTTTACTACTGAAATGACTAAGGATAAAATGACATCTTATCAATTTGATGTTGTTGCATAATCGACCGCTCTCTTATTCATTTGTTTTTTCCTCAGCAATTTGATAGATATTTCATAGTTACCAAGAAACTCTCTTTGAGAGGAGAAACCCGTTTCTCCAGAAACTCGATTTCATAACAGAGTCGAAACTCTTACGAAATTTTGGGGTAAACCCACTTCTCCAGAAACTTGATCCATAGCAGAGTTGAACCTCTTATGAAATTTTAAAAGAAACTTTTAGAAAACAATTTCTAAACGTTTTCAAAACTCTTAACATGAATTATAGAAACTTGTCAAAAACTCTTAAAAACAAATTATGAAATGGAAACTTGTTTCTCATAATTTTTTAATATTTTTCATGCTCTCAAATACATTATTTAATAATAAATAATTTTTTTAATAAACTTCTATAAATATTGTGGAGTATTAGTGTTTTACTAATCATAATAGTATTCTAAATACTTTATATTGCTTTTTTTTGGAGGGTTTTAATATGTTTGTTTATAAATATTTTATTTTATTTTATTTTATATTAATTAGTGTTTCTCATTCCCCATTATTTTTTTAGATTACGTTATTTCACGTCCATTTTTCATATTGTTTCCGTTTCCGCTTCCCGTTATGACAATTATGGGATATTCTACCCTTATAAGAAAACAAAATCAACTTGCTTTTGTTTTCAAGTTGGACTAATAAGGGTCACTACAGATCATGAACTTTGCAGTGAAGATATATATAAACCATCTTGTTTCTCACTCTAATTTCACTTTTGCTACATGTTTTTGTTGTTTTTAATTTCTACAACTATGCCCAAAACTTTTGCTTAGAAACTAGTCATTTGGACCCAATGGGGAAGCCTGGAAAATGCAGCATTTTCAGGGCAATTCCTGCTAGTCCTCCATCCATGCCAGGGAGACTTTAGTCTCGGTAGATCCTTGCATTTTCTCTCTCTTCCCTCGATCGACGCGGGCATATTGATGGGAGTAAGAACAGGCAAGCAGTGAGGTAATTCCTTCAGGTAGAGGATGCTGGTGCATTTTAGCTTATACCATTTTACTTTATGCCGCGTGAAGCGATTTGAAATAACAAAAATCAGAACATGTTTCAACTGCCCAACACGAATACCATGTACTTCACATTTTCTAATTCCAAAAAGCCATATCAGAGTGAACATTTTTTTGAACGGGGACGAGTAAATATCACCTCTATATATAATCACACACATACCTGAAATCAAAGGCCTACCACTTTTAACTTCATTAACAGTCGAACCAACCAAGCAGTAACTCACTGGCTGTATTCTAATAGCGGCAATTCTGCTGTTCTTTAGGCCGGGGTACACAATACAGTCATGGACTCATTTTTTTCTGCCTTTACCTCTCGTTATTTTTTTAGGGCAATATTTCAGCCAGATGCCCCGCAAGAAGTGAATCATTTTTAAAGTACAGTTCAATCTTTGTTCCCTCTAATATTCATGGTCATAGAGTAATTGTACTGACACTTTTCTGAACACTACCCATCCCACATACAAGACAGTAAATTGCCCAAAAATCAAGGCCACCAATCTATAAGATTAACCAACAATAAGGGGGCAAAGTACTGCTCAAAAACAAATCATTCACCCTACAATTTCTGAAAATGGTTCTCATCTGAGCATCAGCACAAGCACTTGTGATAACCACCACTTAAATCTGAGAACCAGGGATTATTATTAACACAATATTAATAAACCCATTTTCCAAGTTGGAGTAGAGAAAGCAAAAACATGACAGATCCAAAGCAAATACGAGACACCTTTAAAATCATTCAACCAATCAAATCCATACCTACAGTCCACGAGGGCATTTCAAAGTGGCGCCTATTATTGCAGCAGAAGGGTTGATAAGATAAAAGAGTTAACCAGAAGCAGTTTTCCTTTGCTGGAAGATGACAGCATAAACAGGTACTCCAACACCAATGCTGAAGGCAGTGAAGACACCGAGGGTCATCTTCAGCTTTTGATGTTTCATCCTGTCCAAGTTGTACATGTGCTTCGCATGCAGGTAGTATGGTTCATCATGCCCATGTCCTCCTCCCATCCTCTTCACTCCTGTTGAATGGAACCCTCTGTTCGCTGTCACCCAAAAACACAAATTGCCATTTTGATACTACGTTCACACATACAATTTTGCAATAACCAATTGAACCACGCCACAATAGAAGTGGATTACTGGTATTCCCATTGAAAACCAAGGGGTTTTGTACAAAAAAGGAATTTCTAATTATCTATTACATCTATTACAAATTAATGGGGAAAAGAGAAGGAGACAAACAAAAAATAAAAAAATAAAAACAAAAAACAAGAAGGAGAATCATTTTTTAGGATAACTAGCACTTTTCGGGGAATCCACATATAGGGATGTAGGTCTAGAAAAGTACTTAACAGAAACTCCTGTCAATGCAAACACAAACGTTGATCATGCACAAAGTAGAATATTATGGGTAACAGGCATCATAATTATTCAAGCAAATGACATGATTTAGTGACTATTACGAGCCATGCTTCCTAAAATGCAGTCACTTCTACAAAAATGTCATGTCCTTGTCGGATATGACACTCGTCAAATACTCCCCAACATGTGTCGGACACATCCGAATTTGTCCAATTAATTTTTTATTTTTTTAGAACTAGACACGCTTCAAACATTTGGGAGATACACATGTTCACCACTTAGATACACATGAAACACAATGCAAGTACGAAGAAAATAAATTGGAATCCAATTGTAAAATAAAAACAATATAATCTTATACCAAGTTTGATGCTTTTGTTTTTGGGTAAGTATATATCAAGTTAGATGTTTAAGCTATGGGACTAAGAAGCACCGACACATACACGGACACGACACGATACGAACAAGCTGATACGGCGATTTTTAAAAAATGCAAGACACGAACACGTCGAGGACACAGCAAAAATATATAAATTTAAAATATATTTTTTATGTCATAAATATAAATATATTATTCAAACATAATAAAAGAAACAAAATAACACTACTTAAAATTAAAGAACCATGTCTTCCATAACTTAATTATCAACATTTCATTCCATCAAAAATGATAATATCACAAAGATCATAATTCAAAAAGTAAACCTAAACCAACATATCATTTAGCACAATATTTTTCCATCAATCTATAAGTTAAACCAAAAAAACATTAATCTGTCATTCATTACAATCCATCAACCACCATCTAACATATATTCACTAAGAACACTACACAAAAAATAGACCTTCATCTTCCTAAGCTTCAACTAGAGCCTATGTCTTCATCACCTCTTTGTCTTCACCTCTTCCACTATCATTAAAAAGAACTGCTTCCATTTCAGGTTCATCAAATGACAAATTAGCAACTTCAAGAACCCCAACATTATCAAGTGAGTTCAAAATTATCTCCCGTAATATCCCACATCTTAATCTCTCCTTCGGCATATTCAAGAGTCTTCCTTGATAAAAGGCGAAGATTGCTATGAATGAATACCAAATCTTCCGCTAGTTAAGGGGTCATTTTGTTTCTTTTCACAGAGTGAACAAAAGAGTAAGTACTTCAATTTCTCTCACTACAAAAGGAGAAAGAAGGTTGAGCAAGTAACTTCAATGCTAGGTTTTGAAGCGAAGGTACACACAAACCATGTAAAGCCCACCAAGTGTGAGAATCCATGGTCCACCTACTTCGAATGGAATCATAATTGGCAAATGGGTCATCATTAAGAGAGAATTGGGCAAATGCTATCATCACCTTGTCAAACTTCACATCATCATCAAAGAACCTCTCGAAGCACTTGTTGCTTTCAAGTGAAATTTCATCATCCTTGTGTGGAGGTACTCTATTTAGATCCTCATGAAGCCACTCGTCACTATGGTACCTAAAATGTTGGGAAAAAAAAGTGTCAAAAGTGAGAGCATAAGTCTAACAAAACCAAAATTCTAAACTAATATTTAATATGTTCTAACCTCGGATTCAATGAATGTGCCAAGCAATGGAGTAGAGTATTATTCTTATTCCACCGGTCCACAAGAATTTGTTGCGCCACACCATATGAGGTAGAATCCTCCCCATGCCTCTTTCTTTCATGCCTATATATTGCCGCCTTTACTTTCTCAATCATTGAGTCCCACATATCATACACCAAGTGAAAATAAGGTGTGTCCATATCACAAGCTCTAAGCATATCAAATATAGGAGCCGTAAATGATAGAATGTAAGTAATAGAATCCCACCACACATCATCTAACACCTTTTCTTTCACAAACTTTGCCTTACCAATGTCATCCTCTCTATAACAACTCCATTTATCACTAATTACCATTACTTGAAGATCACTTTTTATAAGCTTAAATCTCTTAAGCATTACAATTGTGAAGGCAAACCGTGTTTCGGCAACCGAAAGCAACTTCAAAGGCACAAATTCATTGTTCATAGCCAACCTCATAGAGTAATTAGTGATAAAAATCTTGATCATTGTACAATCCCTTACAATATCACTAATTCAACTACATTCTCCATATGTAGTCTCATTCCTCTCCACATGCTTTGCAGCACAAATATTTTTCAAGGCAAGACTTAAAATATGTAGCACACAAGGTGTCTATGCAGTGGGAGGGAATTGAGCTTCAATTAGTTGTCCCGCGCGGCCTTACAATTTGGAGCATTATCGGTGATCACTTGAACAACATGTTGAGATCCAACTTCATTAATTACCTATTTTCATCAAATTGGCAATAAAATATGTCTTTTGTTTCCCCCGAACAATCAATGGCCTTAAGGAACATAGGCCCACCTCTGCTCACCACCATAAAATTGATTAGAGGTGTCCTTTGAGAGTCACTCCAACCATCACTAACTATGCTAACCCCATTTTGCTTCCATGTTCCCTTGATTGGTTGCAACAACATATCAATATTTGCCCTCTCCCTTTAAAAGAATGTGGTCCTCAATGAATTATATCCGGGAGGCAAATAATCAAGAATATTGAGTTGCTGCACATGAAGAAGCACTAACAAAGTAGGGGTTTCTTGCAAGGTGAAATGGCAAACCCTCCGAATAAAACATCCTTGCAATTTCACAATTCAATTAATTTCTTTGTTTCATATTGAATGTTTTCCTAATAGCACCCCCAATTCCACTACCACTCTCCATTGTCTTTCTCCTTTTATTCTCCCCTATGGTATAGCTTATGCACCCTAATGACACTCTAGGAGAGGGGCAAAGGAACTTTTTTTGGTTTAGCATTTCTCACCCTCACCTCCGCCTCATCAATTACTTTTTGCATATCCTCAATATTTTTACTTGTCACTTTCTTGCATACACTGATCCCCTTACCTGTAAGCTTCATCAAGTGTGTCTTCACTCTTGTGTATGAGCCCTTAAAGATGCCATCAGAAAACTAACGCTAAAATTGGTAATTTCCTCTCCTTCCAAGAGAGTTTTCCAATCTAGTGACATATTTCTACAAAGGTGAATTTTCATCAAATTAATCAAAGGAATGTGTCTTAATTGAACTACGACTACCAGAACCACCCTCTGAAGCCGTCTACAATATTTCCTATATAACATAACAATACAACATCCATTACAAATACAAACAATAAAAAAAAGGGTGATGGATTATGCCCAAAAAAAAAAAAAATTAGCACTCAGAAATTTATGCAGAGATGGATTATGCCAAAATATATAAAAATAAATAAATAAATAACACTCAAAAATTCATGCAGAGATGGATTATGCTAAAAAAAAATAATCAGTACTTATAAATTTATGCAGAGATGGATTATGCCAAAATACAAAAAAAATAGCACTAAAAAATTTATGCAGAAATGGATTATGCCAAAAAAAATTAATCAGTACTCAGAAATTTAGGCAGAGAGTATGCCAAAAAAAAAAAAAAATCTGCAATCAGAAATTTATGCAAAGATGGATTATCCAGCACAGCAGCAGCTAGGGTTTCAGAATCAAAGTAATTTATGCAGAAATTTCATAAATTTATGCAGAGATGGATTACCCGGAAAAATAATCAATACTCATAAATAATCAAATATGAGAATCAGAAGGAAGAGCAAAAATAAAATTAACACCCAGAAACCATGAAGTGTCTGAAGGAAGCAGAAATTCAAAATAAGCTGCGATGGATTATGAAGCTAGAGTTTCAGAATCACCACCCAAAAATAGAATCAACACCCAGAAAAAGCTAGGGTTTCAAAATCACCTTTAAGCAAAGATGAATTTCAGTCTTCAAATAATCACCCAGGTACTTCTTCGTCTTCGTCTTCGTCTTCTTCCTCTTCTTCTTCTTCTTCGTCGTCATCGTCTCTCTCTCACAGTTCCGATAGGGTTTCCGTTTCTCTCTTTCCCTCTCTCTCTCTCTCATAATCGACGAAGTGATATCTTTTATTTTTTTCTTTTTGATTTTTCTTATTCTCAATTTTAAAATTACAAAAAATATCCCATTTTTAATTTTTCATATTCTCACTTGAACCCCCGCTGTACCCACAAAGTGTCTAAAAGTAGACATGCGTGTCCGGTGCCGTGTCCATCGAGTGTCCAAAATAAAAAAAATTGAACACACTGTCAGGTGTGTCAAACACGTGTCCAAGAAGTGTCCGACACGCATACGGCACCTTTAGCGGAGTGTCAGTGCTTCCTAGTTAGGGGATACATGATTTTTAATTTAAATTAGTATTATCTTGTAATTTTTTAAATATTTTTGTGTAAAATATTCCGCTATATGACATAAAAATATATAAATTATATGCTTCCTATGTTCCCGCCGCTTTGTGTCCTATATTTTTTTGAAAATCGCCTTGTCAACAAGTCCATGTCGCGTCATGTCCTTGTTACATACCTGTATCCATGCTTTTTAGATGCTCCCTAAAACTTGGTTGCCCAGATCCCCATAAATTTTAAAACTAGTATGGCTATTTTGTAACATAAAGCAAATAATGCAACAGAATCAAGTCTCCAAATAGTTGTTCGAAATGGATTAAAAAGAACAAAGACAACGATAACAACAGCAATTTTCGTCCAATGTTCCCTATAAATTCACGTGTAAAATGGTCACAGATCAATCCCAATCTCAAAAGCTTGGCACATTTAATAATATCCCTCTCCAAACAGGCATTAGTATCTCCCAGAGCTTCCAAGGCCAAATTTGTTTTAGAACAAACAATGAGGGGTGGTTTCAAACAAAACTTTAACAAGGAAAAAAATTTTGCGTGTCAAAAGAAGAAGAAAAAAGAAAAAGAAAAAAGGACAAGATAAATTGGTAAGAAATGATTTCTTCAAATCAAAACTTGAAACTTGAGAAGAGCAACAACCAAAAGTTGGGAAGGCTCTTTGCCAAAATACTAATGAACTAGAAACAAAGTTTTGTCTTCATTATTTACGTTTGGCAACTAAATACAACCATCACACGCAAGGAAAGCATATTTTATTGGTCCATGGCATATCACATGCAGGCTATGTTACCTGAACTCGAGTACACGTGTCAAATGCGGATAAATGTCTAAGTGTCTGATTCATCTAATTCTCATGTCCAATGACACTCGAATACTACCATATTTCATATTTATTAAATTCTATTTTTACTTTTTCAAGGTAAAACAGTGTTTATAAACTGAAATATATCATTTCATACACAAAATGAATGTCTTATGCATAGTTCTATAGTAAACTCAATTACTTATATATACTTGTTTGATGCATGCCCAACTAGCCATATCGATCACATATCTCATACCTGTATCCAAGTGTTGAATGTTCGACACGTGTATTCCACCAATTTAGAAGGGTCTGAGTAACATAGCATGCAAGGAGTGTTAACTACTATAACATGAGAGGTGTTTTAAAAAGTATTGGTTATGGCAATGCAATCATAGAGAATTAAAGAAAGTATCATCTCCTTCCATGGGGCTAATTCTTTCACCTATTATCCAAGCAAATTGCACACATGGATGCATTTCAAATAGAATTTATTAAGCAATGGGATCTAAAGGCCAATTGCAATTGGAGACTAAGTTCCATATAAGAAAGATATTCGACATAATTCTAACGAGGTGAATATGACCAGAATATAACCTCTATAACAAAGTGGATGGATGTATTTTTTGCTAAGAGTCAAAGAATGCTGCCAGCTGGATTATGCAATGTTAACAATACCATGGGAACAAAAATGGGATCAAGGTACACCGCATAGGCATGTACTTTGCATAGTTTAGTGGCCAGTAAGTTCATGTAGGCCGCATTTGTTTCGTGGGATAAGGCCATTTGCCCGACTTTATCCCAACTTTGGTTGTGCAAAAGAGGATTCAAGATAACCAATACAGAGAGGACCTTTTATCTCATATACAACCAAATTAAGTTATCCTGCAAGATCGGGGAGGAAAGGGGATAAGTAATCTGAGAATTTGGGATTAGAAGCCAAATTATATATTTTATCCTCCGGGGACATGTAATCTTGGGATTAACTCTCCCAGGAGTCCTTATCCCATCTCACGAAATAAACATGGCCATAGTGACATAGTTGGAATGTGATGCAATAGCCTAATTCTAGGAGTACAAATAAGGAAGGCTACAGTTAAAAAAAAAGTAGTCATCCATTACTTCTGGAAGCTCATATCAAAATTGAGCATGATGAATTATCTGTCACCATTACAGAGTTGATATTTTGCTATCTGACATTGGGAAAAGGGTCTAGATTAGAATTGGATGGCAACAAGTGATCCTGATCTCATCTCTTCCAATCAAGTGTAGTGAGTTGGCTAAAAAATTTGACCATGAAAGGGGTTCCTTCTCCTTGGCGACTAGTTCAAATTGGATGGAAAACAGATGATCTGGTTTTCAAAAAGTTTGATTAGGGTTCACATGGTGGAGAGAGGAAAGGGGCTTCAACAAGCAATTTTGTTGTTAGGGTCTATGGTAAAATGGCTGTGGCAAGATAGAGGTGGCGGCAAGGGGCCCTCATCGAAAGCATTTCCTTGGTGGTTTCTGAAAAGCATTCCAATCTTCTCTTTAATAGAATGGGGGATTTCTGGAAATTGTGGAGAAGGGTGCTAGGGGTGTGGCATTGGTGAGGGTTCCAGAATGTCCTTTTGGAGGGAGATGTCATAATTGGCGGGATTTTTTCAGTCTTTGTAAGACTTCATAGGCATCTCAACCAAGTCGTTCTTTTTTGCATGTTCGGCAAATACAGGAATGGCTAGCGAACTTTGTGGCTATTGAACACAGATCAATGATGAGGGAATGTGACAGAGGTTGAGCCTTATCGTGACAGAGGTTGAGCCTTATCGTGCGACATTGCTAAGTCATTTTTGGAGCGATGTTTGGTTGGGAGGTTAGAGAGTTTGCAGCGTCAGTGCCATATGCAAAATCAGTCCAGGCGTGGATAGATCGACGGTGGGAGGTTTCAGTGCCGATGTCGAGTTTGCCATTTTGCATTTTTGGCATTTAGTGGGTTTTGCCATATTCAGTTATTGCTTTGTGTGAATCTTCGCCTAAAGGATGCACAATAGAGATGACAAAGAAGGCTTGGAGGGTTGCTCCTTTGTGCTTAATGTGGCATTTGTGGAGGCCGAGCAATCAAAGGACTTTTGAATGCAATTTTTCCAATACATAAACTCCAATTGATTTGGTTACTCACTTTTTAGTTTTGGATAATAGGGAAATACTGTGAATCTTCTATGTTGTTAGATTTATAGGAGATCTTAATTTGGAGTGGGGATATAGTTTTCTTTGTATACTTCCTCTGTGCTCTTTTGGCGCCTTCATTTGAATTGAACTAATTGCAATGCGCAGAGCACTTGGTGTACTATGGCCTCATTTGCTTTGCGGACAGGATAAGAAGTCCCCGGACTAGGAGTCTTCGGACTCTGTTCCTGGGATAATAGTCTCATATAGTCCATTTGATCCCATATTTGTTTCACATGGGAAAAAACTAGGGATTAACCTTATCCCAGGCTTATTTGTTTTTGCTGAACTAGGATAAAGATAAGAAATGATTGTGTTACCCCTCATTAATTTGAATGGAATATGATTTAATATATAATATATTAATAATAAATAATATTTTGTTAATGTATATAATTATAATTTTAACATATAAGTTATATATTATATTATTCAAATATAATATAGCGTTACTATATTAACAGATATAATTTATATTAACACATGTATATTTATAATAGAAACATATAAAACATATTAATATAGGTATAATTATAATGTTAATATAGTGTATGAATATATATTATCAATATAACTTTCATATATACATATATATATATATATAATTATGATATTAACATACAAGATATATATTATATTATTAATTTAATGTAAATATACACTATATTAATAAATGTATAATTACAATATTAATATATGAGATTTATATATTATATTATTAATAATGTTGATATATATGAACAATATATTAATACATATATACATATATATAATGTAACATAACATTATATTATATTATATTGTTATATATAATATAAAATAATATATGTAAGTTAAGGTAAAGGGTATTTTGGTCATTACATGCCTTGCCCACAAAGACTTTTATCCCAGGATTATCTGTCCCACCTCCCCCCTTAGGACTAAATAGTCCCACATATGTGGAACAAGCAGTTCGGTTAAGACTATTAGTCAGACCATTTTTTTGTAACCAAAAGCGGGACTATATGGGACTATTAGTCCAGGTCAGCTTAGTCCACTTAGTCCTGCCAAACAAACGTGGAGCTTTCCTTTTGTTCCCCTTTAAAGACTCTATTTTGTAAATAGTCTACATGCATTTCTTAATATATTGTAGGGTTGCTTAATAAGACCGCACATTAAAATCACCTATCAATAACAATGTATATATCAAAATAAACTTAATAGATCCATTGGATATTTTCAAACTTGCACTCACCGACATTATAAAAGGAAAACCTAACACTCCATTTAGTTGCCAAGAGCATCACTTAAAATAAAAGAAAGGACAATAAAAAAGAATAAATTTTCTCACATGCATTTGGGTTACAGGAAAGTTTCTAGAAAAATAAAAATTTACTGCAATGCATAACCCTTCATTTGAGTGATGACAACATTTGGAGGAAATATTTTCCTAGTGACCAAGAGTTAATAGAACAAAATACTAACAAGCCAAATCAAGAAATAACAAATCATCATTGAAATTTAAAATCATACCAAACAGTTTCAAAAGTGCATTACAAACTATGATTGTCGTACAGCACAAAAAGCATGCAGGCTGACAAGCGTGTCATTCTGCAACTAATACTCATTTGAATGCATGAACTACCCTCTAGGCTCAAATAAACAACCGACAGTTCTGCTGATTGTAAATTCATATGCTTGGATTCCAAAAACTCGATGAACCAAAAACATATTCCACTATTACACATTCAGCATTCACAATTTTTCACAGGACTGTTTTCCTTCTAAAAGTTCTAGTGCATTGCTCTTTCCACACACAGCAAAGGGGTAAAAGTGGAGTCACTTTCAAATATTTTAGTTTTTACTTGTAGGAAAGGCCCTTGAAGAAGCAATTAAAAAAAATTACAATTACAAAAGCAGCCAAAAAATGAAAAATAAAAAGAAAACATAAAAAATAAAGTGAAAATAGAGAACTTCTCGAGTCATTAGCCAATGTACAACACATTGCTAGAAGATTGATAGCCAGCCAAGGTGTAACATGGATTCTTTTAAAATGTATGAAGGTAAATGTGTTGGACATTCCGACACTTGGTTAAGGGTACGTACATGGATATGGGTATGGTGTGGGTGTGGGTGTGGGTGTGGGTGTGAGTGTGAGATATAGGTCTAACATGTATTGTTGGACATTCTCCCAACAAAAATGTTAAGTAATTTGAGTTTATTATATGAATATGGTTAGAACTCCCATATTATATATGAAATGCTCTATAGAACTTTGTAAATATTGTATCCCATAAAATAAAAGAAAGATGAATATTTTGGCATGCTCCTGTATCCTTGAACGTGGGAACAAGATAAATCTGACACTTCGATACAACCTCGCACCCAAAACCTATACCCGAGTCTAGGTAACATAACCAACAATAACTTGTAACCATCCATTCTATATTCATTAAACGATCAATCATGAGAATCTATCCTAAATCAATGTTTGGCAAGAAAAGATACTAGGTACGAAGAGGACAAACTCTAAACAACATTGAAGGAAAAGCTCAAAGGCCTAGGTGCCTAGCCCTTACATACCTAATGCAATTGAACGACTTCAAGATAATCCCATTAATTATCTCCCGCACAATCGAACCCCCCAGTCTCGCAACCCTCCATTCTTTATATATCAAATGATCAATAATGAGAATCTCATGAATCAATGTTTGGCAACAAAAGAAACAACTTATGGAGAGGACAAACTCTAACCAGCATCGAAACGGAAGATTCTAGGTCAAGCCCTTAGCTAACTAATACATATTGAAGGACTAAAAGATTACCAAACTAATACAAATTGACGGATTACAAGACAATCCAATTAATCCTCTCACTGAAATGGATCTCCAGTCCCCTTCAATATTTAAATAAGTAAAGCTTATACAAATTCCAAATCAACTTAACTCTCCAAACATTTATCAATTCAACTTTTAGGACACCTTAGCTTCCAATGTATCCTATCCCTCTCCACCCAATGAAGCCAGCTGCTTAAGCTTCTCGAAAGCAATATTCTATAAATCCATAAAGCTAACCCAAAAACAATCCCACAACACATATACCCAAGACAACAGCTTAACAGCATCCCCGACCTTATAGCCAAATCTTTCACAATCATTAAGACACCTCAAAGTAAAACCACATCAAATGAGCCTCATATCCCCAGAAAATCAAAACAATATAACCAAGAACTAACTTTTCCCATCATCAACAAAACGAAGCCAGATACATGAATTAGTCCCACATATCAACATTTTTTAAAGCTGTATCAATTACGAAAAACAGTGACAGTCTACATAAGAAGTCCTGAATAGTTCAAACATCGAGAGCTAGAACAGATTTTTTAAAGTTGTGTCAATTAAAAATAATAAAGTAACAATCTAGTTAAGAGGTCCTTAATAGTTTAAACCAATGTTACCAGGACTTTTCTAAATATGTGAAATACCCGTGTCGGACGCTTGACACTCGGATAAAGGTATGAGATATTTGTTCGATATGACTAGTTGAAAATGCATCTAACAAATATACATAACTAATTGAGTTTACCATAAAACCAAGCATAGTACTTTCATTTTATGCATGAAATGCTATATTTTAACTTGTAAATGACATTTTACCTTAAAGAAAACAAAAGAAGGATTTAAAAAATATAAAATATAGCCGCGTCCGAGTGTCCTCGGACATGAGAATTAGATGAATCCGACGGTTGAACAAATACTCATACCCAACACCCGTACCCGAGTTGGAATACCTTGGTTGTCAAAATGAAACTTGTATTGGCATACATTGACCATTCAAAATAAGGGTCGCCTTCTGAAGTACTGGCAATACTGATCTGGATTAATATATGGCATGCTACCTAATTGCTCCTACTTCCCCAAAACCTCTATTCAAACTCACCAAACTTGTTTTTGAGTTCTCAACATCCTCTCTCCATCATACTCCACTACTCACTCTACATTTAGGCATTACATATCCAACATCATGCCCAATGCAGACACTTCTAAGAAAATTGCCCACATTAGGTGAACTACAACAATGCTAAAATAAAATGAAACTAAAAGGGAAGTATCAAAAAATTCTTTCTAAATTGTAGCGCATTGTCTGCCAATGTAGACTTGACTTATAGGACCCTATGGTGCTTACTCTTCTTATAAATTAGAACCACAAAATAGAATACAAAACAACTATTACATATAGGGTGCAGTGTTCTGCCATAAATGAATAGATAACCCCTGCAAATCATAGCATACTGCAATATCAGCTAAGCAATAGCACATACAACATAAAGGTGAACACACTAAAGGGTGGTAGAGTACATCATTAACTGGAGAATGCCAAATAATCCCACATAAGCATGTAGCCTTCTCCATGAACTCTTCAGCATAATGCACTTGCTATTCAACTCCATCCATTAACATACGTACGTCACGTCTAAGAACTTGATGAACATGATTTCAACGTGTATATTCAGTGGGTATAATAATCAAAACTGAGCCAGAATAATCAAATCTCAGCCAAATCTACCTTTTGTTATCATACGTTCTTATTTCCAGAATCAGCATTAGCAGATTTTCATGGGTAACATTCAGCCACGCCACAACTCTTAAGAACTAGAAGAAAATGTGGCAAATTTACCGCAGGAAATGACACACCACAGGTTAGTGCACAATCATCATATGGCAAAATTCATCTTATGACTTCACCAGGCATGCAATTTGAGATAATATCCAGTAGTTCTTTGTGGAGTTTTCAATGGCTTGAAGAACAAGTTACAATTGGATAATCCAAGTTAACATTCAAACAAGCTAAATCTTTCTCGATCGGACAACCAACCATTGGGTCCCAATGCCTACAAGAACCCACTTCTCTCCATAGCTAAGACATACATTGAGCAATGCATACTCAGGACATATGCACGAAATAACACAAAATATTGAAACAACAGCACTATTAATTGATTAGGAAAGACCTCATGTTTCCTGCATTTCATTCAACGAAAGAAACCCACATAAAAAGATGCACTTATCTACATTTACAATGAGAACCCATTAAATAGATCTAAAGAAATCTATCATGATTGGCCGCACAGACTCAATCAGGTAAGTCAGTTTGCTTACAAAGTAAAAGTAAAGAAAGATCTCATGTCCTCCACAGTAACATCTCCGCCAATAGAAAAAAAGAAGTTGAAAATCGAAGATTCAGATGGGTTTTACATTTTCATAGCACCCAAACAATTCAGCGGCGAAACCCTAGAGTGCCACAATCGCCACGAGTCAGTGGAAGAGGACTGACCTGATTTGGGAAGAAATGATTCAGTTGAAGTGAGCAGCTTTGAGGCGCACGATCTCAGTCCGTTGTTCAACGCCATTGCTGTGAGCTCTCGTCCAAAAAAAAACTCAACGAAAGGTTTGCTCTGCTGTACGACGGTGTCGGGAAATATATCTACGCGTTGTGGTTTACTATCTGAGTTTTATTCTCACCACTGGCACGTGCTTCACTTGGGCCATGGGCATGGGTGGACATTGACCCTTTAGCCCATAAAAAACCGCCCATAATTTTTGTTTATTCAATTGTGGTTTAAGGCAAAATTAAATTATTATTTTATAGTTTAAAATTGAACGTATGACTTTCTTTTGGTTTGAAATTATTTACAAAATGAATGAAAATTATTAGATTTAATGAATTTTTGTCATAGGGGTATTTTTATCATTTTATCTCTCCAAATTAGAATATTAAAAAGATAATTTGGCCATTTCATGCCAAGATAAAGGGTTGTCTTTCGAAAAAAAAAAAATTTGTTATTTCACCAAATTGTCTTTTTCATGTTTCAGTTTGGAGATATAAAATGAGAAAAATACCTCAATGACAAAATTTTCATTAAATCTAATGTTTTTCATTCATTTGGAGATAAGTTCAAATTATAAGTGAGATCATGCGTTCACTTTTAAATCACAAAGGATCATCTAATTTTGACTCAAATCACAAAGTTAAACTAAAATTTACCTTACATTTTTTGTATGTTGGGCCACGCTAGACAGACTTTTTCTTATACCCGATTGTAATTGCAGTACAAACTTTCAAAAAATGCTTGAAGACCGACCCAATCCATAAATTTCATATATATAACGTAATTATGTATTCATACAGATTTGCTTTTTTTTATTTTTAACTTTGTTGCAGAGATAGGAACTACTATTAAAAGTTATGCAAAAGGAGAAGTTAAAAGATTTGAACTGTTAATACTAAGTTGGCAAGAAAACACCAAAACTACAAAAACCATCTCCTGATTTATATAGGTTGTGATACAAATACATTTTTTTAAGTAGCGAATGGGCTAGATGGCGGGCTTAGGGTTTCAGCGGTAACTTCTTGGGTGGATTTGAAAATATAGGTTTTGGCTTGATGTTAGGCTTTGACAGGACTCGGATTAGATAGGGCAGCCCGACTTATCTCCACCCCTAATGTTAATGAGAGCGGAGAAAACCATATATAGTATCTGTTGTATATGCATAATATATTATAATTTTATAAATATAATATAATATATTCTATTATATTATATAGTTATATTTTTAAATAGTACAAATAGTGTAAGATATAATAGAAATTTCACTATTATAATCAACAAAAAAATTTCATTGAAATTTTTCTCTGGAATTTAATATTTGTCACGGGTCTTGTTTGATAAATTTTGACGAACAAATTTTAAATAAATTTTGACAAATAAATTTTAAAAATAAAAATTTCATTAAAAAATGGACATGAAGGATAAAAGTTATGTTAGTTTAAAGCATGACAAAGTAACATTAATGAAAAAGTAACATTAATATAAGGGTAAATCATCGTTTAAGCCCCTGAACTTTGCCTTAGTTTTCATTGTTACCCTTGAATTTTCATTTATTTTATTTAAGCCCTGCAACTTTAAAAATTAAGTCAACATGGTCTAAGTCCTTAACATATGTGGGAAAAGTTACTCTCCATTAGTTAATACAAATATATTAAAAATATTTATCCTACGTGGAAGGCTGAGTAGGAGCTGAGGTATAATTCCCGCCAATTCTCCCACGGCGTTCATATCACGAGATAAAAGCAAAACAGGTATAATTCCCGCCAATTTTTCCATGGTGCTCATATCACTGGATAAAATCAAAACAAAATATCTCCCCCTTTGTATTCTTTGTTTCTCTAGAGCAGAAGGTTTGAGAGAGAAGCGAAGACAACTTGGTTGATTTTTCCTTTCTGAACGAGTAGGTTATCTTGATTGCAAAAGGTAAGAATCGTCACTTATTAACCTCATGTTTGGGTCTTCTTCATAGGTTTTTACAAATTAGGGTTTTCGACTTCATCTAATTCTTTGTGTTCAAATTATAATCAATCCTTTCTGCATTTGATTTTTCTTTTTCCAAGATGTAAACAATTTGGCTTTGCACCAATTGCTCAATTTTTGTTCTTGACTTAGAACTTAGATCTATTTGTTCAATTTATACAATTTTTTAGTTTCCACCCGTTGACAATGCTTGTGCATATCAATAAGACTTGTTTGTGAAACGTGAGTTGTAATGGCACTTGAATATGTCTATTGGTTAAAGCTTTGGTGTTCTTTAAAAATTGTGATTTTAGTGGAAGGACATCTAAGTCATAATATCAAAATCCATGAGAGGTTAAGAAACCATCATGTTGGGCATTCTCCTTCTATACTACAAGAAGGATATTTAATTTGAATTGATGTGTACTTTATTTATTTATGAATTTTTTGGTAAGACATTGACATTTAATTTTGAAATGAGTTTTCATTTAATTATCTATTTTTGTGGAGAATGAGTGACCTTACCATCTCAATATACCATGGTGGAACATTTAAATATACTCCCCAGCTTATATATGTTGGAGGACAATGGGCTTTTTATGTTATCAATCCAGCTACGCTTTCATCTTGTGAGATTATAGACATGGTGGATCAGCTAAGGTATGAAAATGTGACCAAGACATTCTACAAAGTTCCTGAAAAGAGTTTGGAAGAAGGTCTTATATTGCTATCTAATGATGAGGTAACTTTTGAGATGTTAGGTATGTCACTTCATAGTGGTCATATTAAAGTATTTGTTGAACATGCTCTAGACAATAGAGCTACCACTATTGCACATTATGTGAACTGTGGGCATTACTATATAGATAATGGTAGTGCACTTGGTTGTAGAACTTTTGTTTTTGATAGTATAGACAATAGAGCTACCACTATTTAGTTGTTTTTGATAGTATAGAACTTTCGTTTAGGGGTTCGTAATGTTTGTTGTTCAGACATCTATATTTTTCGAGTTTTTTTGGTTTGGATTGATCTGTTTATTTGGAATGATTGGCTGTCACTTTATGAGAAAGTAAAACCAATTGGTTGATGCAAAGAACAAGACACAAATTGTTATCTAGAGAACCCAGGTTATTTACTAATGAAGCTTGTATAATCTGTTGGTTCAATTTGATTGTGACAGAATGCCAAAAGCCTGTTAAAAGGATTCTTAGCTATGGAGGAGCAAGATCTCCCAATTTTTTATTTTAAAGTTTATCAGCTTCATCAATGGGCTAGGATTCACGTGTTAAGAGTAGCTTTCCTATGTGAATGATTTGTTCTTCAAATGGCACTGTAAAAGAAATGGTTCTAAAAAATTAGTTTACAATCTGCTCATTGATTTATTTATTTTTTTGCTCAATCTGAACTTTTAAAGTTTCATGAAGTTTTATTTTTTTGCCAATCATGGGATATGTTATAACCAGGTTGTCATTCCAACTGGTTATGTTCGCTTGAGACTAGACCTATTAATGGAATAGAATTTTTGAAAAGAATTTTATATTCTATGTGGAGCACAATGTCTGATGAAATTAAAAAGAATTTTCAATTCGATTTAAATTAATATATACAAAGAAATAAAGTAATGGTTTGATGATGGCAGTAATATTGATTGCAGGGTGGTTGCGGCGAGAGTGACCATGACTTATGGAGACCAAATCCTGGAAGCTTGTGACTCATCAACAAATGTGGTAAGCAGTGTTTGAAACATAATATTTATTTATATTGACATCAGCATTTTTTTATTTGACTCATTCCATGCCAGCTAGTAGAGTTAACTTTTCTCACATCTATTAAGGGCTTGGACCACATTGACTTAGTTTTTAAAGTTAAAGGGCTTAAATAGAAGAAATTGTTGACTCAAGGTTGATCCCAATGTTGATTTTGATGATAACTAAATCTTGTATTATTTTACTAATGTATTTGCTTAGTGTGCAGATTAATAAAGATCATTATTTAGACTTAGAAGTTTAACTTTAAGTCTAATATATGTTAAAGCAAATACACAACAAGCTAAGTTCAAGCAATGCACTCCAAGAGTCATGTAATGTACCAAAACAGAACATTAACACCTATTCCAACTTCAAACAAATAATTTGCATTCGAAGAGATTAAAGATGTTCAAATGAAGATTTCATCAGGTATGCACAGACTCAATGAAGTTGATTTGCATTCAAAGAGATTAAAGATGTTCAAAAGAAGACTTCATCAAAGTGTGCATAGATCAGTTGAAGATGATTTGATTGAGAAGAGATTGAAGATATTCGAGAAGAGAATTCATCGCAATTGCATAATCTCTATAAAGAATCCAAGTGAAGACTTTATTTGGGATGTAATGAATCAATGAAGATGATATGTACTCAGAAAAAATGGAGGTGCTCAAGAATAGACTTCATCATGCTTATAGAAGTCTCATTGAAGTAATTCCAAATGAAAGAAAGAGCTCGGCAAATGAAAGAGAAAGATCAACAACAAAGAAAAAGAGCTAAAAAAATAATAGAATGAAGTCCTAACTGTTTTGAAATCAACAAAAGATAATTATCAAATGAAAAATTCAATCCAAATTGAATAGAGAACAATCCTGATGTATTTAAGACTTTGATTGATCATTATACCCCAAAGAGAAAATTCCTTGAAGATCTTATAGTTGTGCTAAAGCTGAACTTGATCATGGAAAGATAGAAGCAATATTTCTGGGCAATGTGTCGACACATAAAAATGAAGAGTCGACACATGAAGACAAAAGCCAAAAATCTGAAAACTAAATGATCAAGTGTTGACACATGGAGTTGATGTGTCAACATATGGAACCAAGTGTCGGCACCTGGGAGATAACATCTTGCTTTTCTAACGTTATAACGGACTGGACTTGCATTAAATGAGCCCTAACAACGTCCAACAGACGAAATCAATACAGGGGTTTATATACAAGCTTCCAACGGCATTTATATACAAGAGATACAAGAAAAACAAGTATCACTGACTGATCAAACTGAAAAATCTGAACATTCTTCTTGTCTTCATAGTGTGAGCTTTTATTGTTCTATTCACTCTTGATAGAGAGTTTGTAATTTGTTTGTATATCTTTATACACCTGTAAGTGAGAGTTTGAGAGTTCTCTTATTGAAAAAAAACTCTTGTAAGTTTGAGTAGAGCTTGGACAAAACCACTTGGTGGCTAGAAGAACTTAGGAAGAAGTTCTTGTGTAAAAGTAAGCTGAGTACTTGGTAAATCAGCATCCATTTTGTAATTGAAGATTACATAGTAGGGGAAGACTTTAAGGGGATCTTGGGGTGAGGACGTAGACCACAAATTATGGTTGAACCTCAGTAATTCTTGGTGTGCTTTCTATTGCTCTGTTTTTCATTCCTCTTTTGATTACATTGCATTATATATAGATTGATCACTGTTATATTGATTAGATTAATTTTAATTAATCTTAACTGCTATTAATCTTCGAAAGACTCAATTCACCCCCCTCTTGGGTTGTCATTTGGGCTAACAGAAATGAAAGTTTGAGGGTGATATTAAAAACTAAGGCAAAGGTCAAGGGACTAAACGATTGTTTACCCTTAATATAATTGTTTGGCCTAGTTACGACCATATATGCTTTGTGGTAGGACGAAATGTGCTTTGTGTTATGAAGAGAAGGTAAAAATTTCGTAATTTTTTTGTTGCTAACTTATTAGGTAGCACAATTAATGCAAAACCTCTGGACCATCAACCTCACATTGATAGGCTAGAAGGGACTTATAAAATCTCTCTGCTAATTAGACTCTCTCTCCAAACAATAAGTACTAGAATACTATTGAACTCCCTTTTCATTCATCATCAACAAGCTATAAATAGCTGTACAAATAATATAGACTGTTTCATAAGATTAACAACTAGGAGATAAACTAATCATAACAAATTAGGAGATAAACTAGGAAATAAACAAGCTGAAAATCATAACAACTGAATAAAGACTAAATCACGGCTACCTCCATCATTGACCAAGTCACCATTCCATAAATCTCTCCACCCAATATCCCACAATACTTGCTACATATATCCTAATTGCATATCCTGCATATCTCCAAGGATCTATCTTCTAAGGTGGGCCAAAGTGGGTTCGAATTTACACCAATTTCTGCCCCCTTTGGAGAACTTAACTCCAGCAAGTTTTGACGAACATATGTAGCGAACAATTCGGGGTGTAGGCGCTGGAGCTCTATTGCTTGTAACCAAACAGAAACTGAGCTTGGGCAATTTTTCTACCGCACCAAAAACTTGTAATACCCACCATGACGTGTTGTGACAAATTGATGGTCAAGTATGGACTCAATTTCTTATTGAGGAGTTATGTTGTAAGGCACACGAATTCAAGGATTTGGCAACGGGCTTTGTGTCTGGTGGCAATGGCATGTTGTCCTCTTTGCCTTTAAACTCCATGAGGTCTTCTATATTAAAAACTGGACTGATGCCATATTTCGTTGGTAATTCAATCACATAGGCATTTGGACCCAATTTCTTGAGGATTCGAAATGGACCAGCACGCCTAGCATGTAATTTATTATAAGTACCTGGTGAGAAACGCTCTAGGCGTAAACGAATAAAGACTTTTTCCATTTCTTCAAATTATTTGTCTTTGTGTCGGGCATTTGCATAACTTGCGTACGCTTCCATATGAAGAGCAATATGTCATCGTACCTCCTTTTGAATATCCCGCATGTAGCTAGTAAAGTCAATCGCAGCTTCACTTGGCTGAGTGGGCATGGGCAATGGAGTTAAATCCAGTAGGGTGTGGGGATGAACTCCCTAGATAACTTCAAAAGAAGTGTAGCCTATGGTTCAGTTAATTGAATTATTGAAGGCAAAATCAGCTTACGGTAGTACTAGATCCCAAATCACCACATGATCCACAACGAGGCAACGCAATAGGTTTCCCAAACTTTGATTCACCACTTTGTAAGCATCTCATTTTTGCCCGACTGGGCTCACTTTCACATATCACATGCATATTTGGACTCTAACCCGATTTCTAAACTCTAATTTAGTCCACCGGTTGCTTCCTGACATTTGAAGCTAAATGACCATTTTGCCCTTGGGCATTTGAAAGCCTTGGGAACCACACCGACCCTAGGTATCAAACTGACAACCTCCTGGAACATTTTAGCTAATGTTTCCAAGCCTCAAGCCTTCTTCCGGGACATTCCAAGTCCATCTAGGCAACTTTTCGGCCCGATTGATCATTTTGCCCTTAATAGCAGGGTCAACCCTTCTAACACATCCTGACATCATTCTTCAAATTTACTACCCCCGAGATACTATTCTAAGGGTTCCTGTCCCTTTCCGGCCCTCTAGGCCATTCCCGACTCTTTAAATCATTCCCAAACATTTCGGAGTCACTCCTAGTGAAGCCAGGCTAAAAATTGCATGGTAGTCACTAGGACAGGCATCCAAATCTTTTGCCTTGCATGTCAAGGGTCAAAGATACGTTTCTTGCCAACTTAAAACGTTTTCAAAGTGGCTGGGACCACTCGTAGGGGCACCAAGCCAATATTTGGCCTGACCCCAGTGTATTTTTTGGCCTGGCTCCACTAGTGTATATTTTGACTTGGCACCACTAGGAGTGGCGCCAGTGTATTTTTTAGCCTGGCGCCACGGCAACAGATGCTAGATCGGTGTAAGTTGCCTATAAATATAAACCCTTCCCCCTACGTAAAAGGGTCCACAAACTTAGTCAAAAATCTTTGTTTTTCAAATTACAGAGCTCGAAGCCCTTCCAAACCTTAGCTCTCTTTAGGTTTTCCAAACCTAGCCCCCATACACTAAACCTTAGCATACATACACTCTTATACACGCATATACAAGCCTCCATTAAAGACTTGAAGTGCTACAACTCCAAAACTCCTGAAGACTAAAGCAAGCTCTCAAAGACTGCGGCAAAACAAAGCAAATAAAGCAAGCATAAAAAAAAAAGAAGACACAAGGTAGGTTTTCTATTTATGTTTATGCAATTCTCCTCTCTCTCTTCTCTCTCCTAACCCACTTGGGTTTTCTTCTATTTTAATCCCCCATCTTCTTCCCCCCCCCCCCCCCCCTCGCCCTTTCTTACATGCTTGAAACAAGGGACTCATCGATTCATGTGTAGGATTAGGCTATTGAAGGTCACTGTGTCGAGGGATTTCTCTTAGTCTAACCGGAGACCACGTGGGTTCAACCTCCTTGATTATGTGGTGAAGCTTTTAATCTTGTATGTTCACGACCCCAACTTGCATTGTGCATATCATGATCATGCATCTCTCCAAAAACTTATTTTCAAACTTGCTTTCAAAACTTGCGTCGAAAATCGTTTTCAAAACTTCATTAAATCTTCTTTTTTCCAAAACATGTTTTCAAAATCACAATCCTAAGGTGATTTTAGCCTTTACATGGCTAGGGTTACTTTAGGAAAGTGTTACATTTAAAGTGACCTTCATGGTCCATATTTTCAAATCCTTGTTGTTTTTAAAATCACAATCCTAGAGTGGTTCTAATCTTCTTATGGTTAAAATCGTTTTAGGAAAGTGAGATATTTTTAGAGGCTTGCAAAAGTCCACATTCAAATCCCTTTCCAAATTGTTTTTCAAACTTACTTTTCAAAATATCTTTTTAAATCCTCTCAAAAATCTATTTTCAAACTTGCTTTCCTAAAAACTCTTTTCAAATTTCTTCCCACAAGCTCCGTTGAAAAATTCACTTTTTAAAAACTCTCTTCAAGTTTACTTCTCAAAAATCTCTTTCCTAAAAACTCTTTCTAAAAACTCTCTTCAAAGGTTTTACTTTCTAAAAACACTTTTCAAATTGCCTTACAAAAAAATCTCTCTTTTCAAAAAGAACTCCTTTCCAAATCTCTTTTTCGTAGAGTCCAAGTCAAACCCTAGAGTCATGGTTAGGAAACCCTAATTTTCTCTCCTAAAACATGATTTCTAATCTTACCTCAAAACATAGATTTTCAAAACCTCTATTTTCTACGTCAAACCTTACATTTCCAAAATCACTTTTTCTATACCAAAACCAAGGCTTTCCAAACCTAGGTTTTCCAAAATTCCTCTTTTCCAATTTGATGTCAAATCAATCTTCCATTTTTGAAAACTAAATCAAATCCTCCTTTTTTTGAAACAAAATCAAACCACCTCCTTTTTTGGAAATAAAATCAAATCTTCAACTTTAAGAAATAGGAATTAAATCATTCTTAATTCAAGCCTTTCCTAATTTCAAACCTTTCCAAATTTTAACTTTCTAAATCTCAACTTTTTCAAATATTTCTAAGTTCGAACATTTTCTAATTCCAATCTTTCTAAATTTCAAATCTTTCTTAAATTAAACTTTTCCTAATTCTAAAACTTTCCAAATTCCAAATCTTTTTCAAACCTAATCTAACAAGGAAACTTTCAAATTCGAGACTTTCTTAAGTTGAAACTTTCTAAATTCAAAACTTTCCAATTTCAAAACCTTTCTTATTTTAAACTTTTCTAATTCGAAACTTTCCTAAAACGGAACTTTCCTATTTTGAAACTTTCCTAAATCTAAGATTTTCTAAATCCAATCTTTCTTAAACTCCAACTTTTCAAATCTTCTATTCTAAATTCGAATCAAATCTCTTTTTCAAATCAAACTCTTTTCTAATTAGATCTTTTCAAATCAAACTTTTTTAAAATCTCAAAATGTCTATTTTCAATCGGACTTTTGTCTAAACTACGGCTGACCTGATTCCTCAAAAGGGATAAGTAGGCAACCATCATGGGTCCGATCATAACCTTTTTCAAACTTCCATTTTCATAACTCTTCTTAAGTTTCCAATTCCATGATCTATTTCAAACTTCCAATTCCAAAAATCTATTTTCAAATCTTCAATTTCAATTTTCAAAACTTTCTTTCCAATTTTAAACTTCAATTCTTCTTTTTCAAATCAATTTTCAAAATCAAATCTATCTTTTCAAATCCATTTCAATTTCAAATCAAATCTATCTTTTCAAATCCATTTCAAGAATCAAATCAAGTATTTTCAAAATCAAGTCTTATTCTTGCACTTGCATCTTTTCTAAAGTGGATAGTTTTGGGCATGTATTAATCAAAGACTCTAATGGTGAAACTAGGGTGTATAGACATGTAGGTACTGCAAGAGCGGGGTAGGGTGATGGCTTAGTGCGTCTTCCCTACACCTAACCAACCCCCAGACTTAGATCACTGTTTTTGCCAGACCAAATGGAGTTGTTTTCAAAAAAGGGATTAAATATTTTCAAAGGTTGCCAAACAACTTATTTTTTAAAAACTCTCTTTTAAGGAAGTATTTTCAAAAACCCTAAGTGTAATTTTCGGATTGTGCTTAATTTTAGGTGACCTAACTCACCTTAATTAAATTAGGTGACGACTCCAAATTGTTTTCCAAGAGCCCTTAATCAAATCAATTTTCCATTCAAACCTAGTCACACTTGTTCTTTTAGGAGGATGAGTTCTAACGAGAGAGTATTGTGTTTTTCTCACTTGTCTTTTTCAAGTGCGAAAAATCGGGACGCGACACACTTCAATTTGGCCATCTGTTTGCAAATGGAAAGCACTAAAAAATAATAGCTTCACCCCATTTTAGCCTATAGCGTCTTCTAGAAGTAACTCATAAACTTGACATCTCTGTTGAAAATTATGGTGGTTGGTACACAGTGCAATCGAACCACTTCTCGCTTAAATAAAACAGTAATTTTCAAAGCTTCATAGGTCTTGTAATAGCGAATAAAATGTGCCATTTTAGAGAAGCGATCTACGACTACCGTGATGGAGTCATGTTACCGTAGAGTCTTGGGTAACCCCAACACGAAATCCATGTTGATATCTTACCACGGTTTATTAGGAATATGTAGCAGAGTATAGAGTCCCGTATTTTGTCTTGTCCCTTTGTTTACTTGACAGACCCGACAACGATCCACCTCCTTGTAAACATCTCGACATAGCCATGGCCAATAAAACCAACCAACAACAAGGGCATGCTTTTTGTCATGACTGAAGTGCCCTGCAAGTCCACCCACATGGAGTTCTTTGATAATAAACTCGCGAAAGGAACCATGAGGAACACACAACCTCATTCCATAGAATAAATAGTTGTCTCGCAGTGAATAATCACCACTGGTTGTGCATTAGTTAGTGGACAAGCCAGTCCACTTTTCACCGAAATCCAGATCATCTGTGTATTGTGACTTAATGCCATCGAGCCTTGTTAGAGAAGCCAAGAATATCTGCAACAAATGCATTCTCCTGCTTAAGGCATCAGCCACTTTATTTTCGGTGCCAGCTTTGTGGTGAATCACAAAGTCAAACTGTTGTAAGAAGTCCATCCATCGAGTGTGTTTGGCATTGAGTTTGCTTTGTGACTGAAGATGCTTCAAAGAATTATGTTTGATGTAGAGGATTCTCTGTGCATTAAATAAGGGTGCCAATGCTTGAGTGTCTGCACTAGTGCATAGAATTCCATATCATATGCTGAATACTTCCGGTGAGCTTCATTCAGCTTCTCACTATAAAAAGCGATAGGATGGTCCTCCTGGCTCATTAATACACCTCCAATCCCGACATGCGAAGCATAACAGGCTACTTCGAAGACCTTAGAAATCTTGTAGCTTTAATACTAGAGCTTACCCCATCTTCTCCTTGATCTTAGTGAAAGCTTTGTTGGCCGTGTTCATCCAAGTAAAGCTCTTATCCTTCAAGCATTCCGTGATGGGAGCCATGATAGTGTTGAATCCACGAATAAAGCGTCGATAGAATGTCGTCAGCCCGTGGAAGCTTCGAATGTCAAAAAAAAGTCCGAGGAGTAGGCCACTCTAGAACAACCTACACTTTGGCGGGGTCGGCCTCAACGCCTTGATCTGAGATGATGAACCCCAAAAAATTAGCCTTTGCTTTCATGAATGAACACTTGCTTCGGTTGATAAAAAGTTATTCGGCTCGTAGAGTGGTTAATACCTACTTCAAATGATTGAGATGGTTCTACAAGCACCGACTAAAGATTAAAATATCATCGAAATAGACAACCACGAATTTACCTAGGAATGGTTTTAGCGCTTATGTCATGACACGTATAAAAGTGCTAGGTGCATTTGTCAAGCCAAAGGGCATAACCAGCCACTCAAATAATATGTTCATCCTCGATATAAGCTAAACGACTTAAATGGTCGGCGACACAATTTTCTGTCCCTCTTTTGTCTTTGATCTCCAAATCAAACTCACTCAAGAGAAGTATCCATCTAATTAATCTTGGTTTTGCCTCTTTCTTCGTCATCAAATAACGAAGAGCTGCATGATCAGAGTAAACAATGACTTTAGTGCCAAGTAAATAAGATCGAAACTTTTCTAAAGCAAAAACAACATCTAAAAGTTCTTTTTCAGTAATAGTATAATTTCTCTGAGCATCATTCAAAGTTCTAGAAGCATAATAAATGGTATGAGACGCTTTCCCAATTTTTTGACCCAAGACAGCGTTGACTGCATAATCACTTGCGTTGCACATTATCTCGAAAGGAAAGCTCCAGTCAAGAGGTTGGATAACTGGGGTAGAAGTCAATAGTTCCTTTAGCTTATCAAACACCTTTTTACATACTTCATTGAACTTAAAAGCCACGTCCTTTTGTAGTAACATGCATAAAGGTGATTCAAATTTTGGAGAAGTCCTTGATGAATCTTCGGTAAAAACCTGCATGTCTAAGAAAAGAACGAACTTTCCGCACACTAGTGGGATAAGGTAAAGATTGAATAATGTCAACTTTAGCTTTGTCAACTGCAATTCCCCTAGATGAAACAACATGACCTAACACTATACCTTGTTCAACCATAAAATGACATTTTTCAGAGTTTAACCAAGGTTAGTTTCCATGCATCTTTAAAGAACAAGTGTACGGTTATGTAAACAATTATCAAAGGAGTCTCCATAAACTGTGAAATCATCCATAAAAACTTCTATGATATGCTCAATATAATCTGAAAATATGCTAACCATACACCTTTGGAAAGTGGCGGGAGCGTTGCAAAGACTGAAGGGCATGCGACGATATGCAAAAGTCCCGAATGGGCATGTAAAAGTTGTCTTTTCTTGATCCTTTGGTGCAATTGCAATCTGAAAATAACCAGAAAAACCATGAAGGAAACAATAGTAAGAATGACCAGCTAACCTTTCAAGCAGTTGATTAATAAAAGGTAAAGGGAAATGGTCTTTGCGGGTTACAACATTTAATTTTCTATAATCTATGCAAACCCTCCACCCATTCTGAACACGGGTAGGAACTAACTCATCATTTTGATTTTTCACAACAGTTATTCCAGTCTTTTTAGGAACCACTTGAACTGGGCTAACCTAATCGCTATCCAAAATAGGGTAAATCATTCCAACTTCAAAAAGTTTAAGGATCTCCTTTTTTTCTACTTCCATCATGGGTGGGTTCAATCTTCTTTGTGGTTGACGGGAAGGTTTTGCTCCTTCTTCAAGTAGTATACGATGCATGCATGTAGACGGGCTAATTCCTTTAATATCCGCAATTGTCCAACCAATAGCCGTCTTATGCTCCTTTATGACCTGCACAAGTTTTTCTTCTTGCAACTCACAAAGTTTATTGGAGATGATCACTGGTAATGTTCCTCCATCTCCAAGGAACACGTACTTGAGGTGACTGGGGAGAGGTTTCAAATCTAGAATAAGGGCCTGCAAAACAGAGGGTAAAGGTCTCTCATTAGAAACTGGTAATGCAACATAAGACACATTACCTAACTGATATAACTTCGGAAAATCATTTAGTGCTGCAACAGTTTCTTACAGATCAGTACTCAATGCTAACTCTCCATTCTCTTCCTCAAGATGCTTACTGATGGCAATTTCCAATACATCTTGTGCATCAAGTTCAAAAACTTCATGTGCTAAAGAATCAATCACATCAATAGAATAAATAGGATTATCATCACAAGGGTATTTCATGGCATCATAAATATTAAACTTAACAATTTTACCATCAAATTCCATGGTAAGTGTGCCACTATGGACATCCATCTTGGTCTTAGATATCTTTAAAAATGGTCTTCCTAACAAAATAGGGGCATTTTGGTCTCCATTTTTCATATCAAGCACATAAAAGTCAGCATGAAAAACCAAATCGTTAACTTGTACAAGAACATCGTCAACTACCCCTTTAGGATAAGCATTAGATCTATCAGTCAATTGAATCAAAATATCAGTTTTATTCAAAGGTCCAAGTTTCAAAGAAGTATATATAGAATATGGCATGACATTAATAGAAGCTCCTAAATCAATCATGGCCTTCTCAAATCTAGTGTTACCTATCGTACAAGGGATAGTAAACATACCTGGATCCTTGCACTTCGCAGGGAGTTTTCTTTGAATAACTGCAGAAACATTCTCCCCTACTCTCACCTTCTCACATCTTTTAAGTTTCTGTTTCCTCTTAATTGTACACAATTCTTTAAGGAATTTGGCATAACGAGGTACTTGTTGGATAGCATCTAAAAGTGGAATATTTACCTCGTATCTACAAAAAGTCTCATATAATTCTTTAGTCTGCTAATCTTTTCTAGATTCTGCTAAAGCTTGAGGAAAAGGAGGTATGGGTTTATAATCAGAAAGAGGTGGGAACTTACGCTTTGGTGCGTCATCGTAATTGGGAACGTTCCCGTCTGCTATGATATTTTTTTCCTTTTCTTTGTTCTACGGTGCAGGGGCTGCCTTTACTGGAATCTCAATCTCTTTACTACTTCTTAGACAATTGCATTTGCATTTTCTCTTGGATTTACTACCGTCTGAGAGGGTAATTTTCCTGAACTTTGGGTCTCTAGCCGACTAACTGCGGTTGCCATCTGGCTCTTCTGATTGTCCAGACTTTGAATACTGGCCCTCGCCTCTTGTTGAAATTGTTTTGTCTCTTGCTGAAATTGCAAAGTATTAGTGGCAAGGGACTTAACAATATCTTCTAAAGACATACCTGAAACAGAAGTTTGGCCCGGTTGTTGTCTAGGGGGGTATGGTTGTTTATATTGCTGGTAGCTTGGACGATTTTGAATCACGGGCTAATTTACTTGTGGGTTCCCATAGCTAAGAATGGGGTGATCCCTCCATCCCACGTTATACGTGTTCGAATATGGATCATACTTTCTTTGCGGTTGTCCAGGAAAACCACCTGCTGCATTCACTTGCTCCATGGGCTCCTCTTGAAGAGTTGGACACATATCGGTTGGATGCCCTGCTACTGAACATATTCCACAAGCCTTCGCTATTTGCATATTACCTACAGCCATTTGATGAACAAGAGAAGTTAGACTTGCAATTTGTTATTCAATGAAGGAAATATTTACCTCATTGACATGCTTGGATGAATGGTCAAGTCTAGTGCCAAATTGTTGAGAATTGGCTGCCATATTTGCAATCAGATTTCTCGTGCCATTGGGAGTTTTATCCACCAAAGCTCCTCCACTAGCAGTATCAATCATGCTCCTATTAGTGGGCGAAGGCCCTCATAGAAATATTAAATAAAAAGTTGCTCACTAATTTGATGATGGGGACAGCTTGCACATAATTTCTTGAAACGCTCCCAGTATTCATGTAGGGACTCTCCATTATGCTGTCGTATACCACAAATTTCTTTTCGAATGTTGGCCACCCTTGAAGCTGGAAAATATTTCTTCAAAAATAATCTTTTCATCTCCTTCCATGTGGTAATACTTCTGGAGGGTAGATAATAGAGCCAATCCTTAGCCAAATCCTTCAAAGAAAACGGAAAAGCTCTTAATTTAATTTGCTCTTCAATCACTCCCGTGGGTTTCATACTCGTGCATACTACATGAAACTCCTTTAGATGTTTGTGAGGATTTTCACCTGCAAGACCATGAAAAGTAGGCAAGAGATATATTAATCCAGATTTTAATTCAAAGTTAGTAGGAACATCTAAAGTAGGGAATGTTATGTATAAGGGTTGTTGGTTCAGATCAGGTGCAGCAAGCTCTTTCAAGGTTTGATTTTCAGCCATGACTTCCTCCTCTTCTGAATCAGAATCGCTAGCAAATAGGGAATCAAGAGCTGTATCGTTCTCTATAGAATTTCTCCGAGCTTCCCTTCTTGACCTGTGTAAAGTTCTCTCTATTTCTGTATGGCACTGCAATTCACCTTGATTAGAAGATCGAGTTATGCTCATAAACACTCAAGAAAACTCTAACCAACCCTGAAAACAATTCGGAAACAAAATCTAGAGTAATAAAATTAATTGAAATATTTTTTTTAATGAAATAAAGATCACAAGAAGCACAAAAATTAACTAAAATCACTCCCCGGCAATGGCGCCAAAATTTGGTGTGCTGTCGCGGGCACTAAAATATAAAATTGATACCTAAAAAATAAATATGTAGTAGTGCAAGTAAGGATCGTTCCTACGAAGAGTGTTTAGTCTCGTTTTATGCTATGTGAACAAGGATTCGAGGGTTTTGGATTTAATGAAAACTATTTTAATAATCACAGCTACGAAACAATTCATATTAAAGTATTGAAATCAATCAAAAGAACAAACCTTGGTCTAGGTCAACATCCACCATCGGAATTTATAACTAATCATTGATGCAAGCATACCAATTCACACATTGAATATTCACTGTCGGAATTATTTTCCTATCTCTCCTTAGTTGTAGTTAATCAGAAACAAGCGATTTGATTAACCCTAACTATTAAACAACCCAGGAAAAGCACACAAGGTTTAATCTAGCAGCAGCCTTAAGAATTAGAGAGATCGATGAAACTAAACAACACAAGCACAAGCGGTTGCATTTAATTTAGTCGAATGCCCTTTCTAAGATATAATAATTCCCAACGCAGTAAACCATTAAATCTCCATTGCTTCACAAATCAAAGGAACTAAACAATTACGGATTTGATATCTAACTTAGCAGTAGATTATAATGATTAATAAACTAGTAGGCCTCCTAGCGATTAAACAACACAATTATTAAAATAGGCATAGAACAACATTCGATACTCAAAGCATAAATCGAATAATGAAAACAAATTAGATCTCACAGTTTATTATTAATTCTGAGATTTCTGTCTCCATCGACCAAGATTCAAAGTTTAGCCACGCAGGGCTATGAAAACAACTCAAATAATGACCTAGAATAATACGAAAAACGTCAACAACCCTAGAAACAAAACAGTCCCAGCTTTTATAGACTTCTGAAAATCTGCAGCTATGCACGACCATTCAAACGCCCTTACCACTGTTCGAACGGATCAGACTACAGTTCGAACGGTACGTCGAATGCACTTCGAACGGTAAAACTTGCTCTCTGAATCTTTCGAACGCTCTTCGAACCTGGTCTTAACGTGTGTCCGTCAGATGTAGTGTTCGAACGCATCTTCTACCGTTCGAACGCCTCTTCGGACCGTTCAAACACCTCTTCGAATGAGGCGTGTATTTTTGCTCGAATTCGTCCCTTTTCAACTAGGATCCTGTTTCTGGGCATTCCATAGCACCCTAAGTCAAAATATAAGAATAGTGAGTGCCTTTAGGTATCAAATAAGTATAAAAGATTAAACATTAAGGGATAAAAATATGATATTTGCATTCTCATCACTAGCCTACTTTAAGATGGTATGACCTTGGAGCACCTTGATTATGTGGTGTAGCCTAAAGCATTGTATGAATTCATGACCCCCTTTTGCATATGGTTATCTTGCTCATGTTTTGTGTTCTTGGCTCTATTTTCATGTTTGTGACCATGTTTTCCAAGCCTTACACTATCCTTATTTCCATATCATTTTCAAGCTCAATATTCTTTTCAAAGTGGTTCTAAGAGTTGGTCCCTTGAAGCTTAGAATGAGACTTTAAGAAATCATGCCTTAGAAAATCTCCTCATTAGCCCATAACTCACATTTTTGCATCCTTGCACTCCAACTTGCATAAAAATGGTTTTCAAACTCTCTAATTACCAAGGTTTCTATTTTTTCAAATTTAGTGGTTGGAATGGCCCCATGGAAGCCTCTCTTAAGCGGTCTCCCTTTACATTGGCCGTAGGAATCCAAACTTGTTAGAATGGCCTTTAAAAATGGTTTTCAAAAGCTTCTTGTCAAAATGGGTTTTCAAAAGCTCACTCTCTCCCTCTTTGCATTAAAAATGATTTTCCAAAAGCTGTCATTATTGTGTTGATTTTTAAATTCTTACTCTCTTCAAGATAAATGTTATAATGGTACTAAGGAAACCTTCTTTGGAATGCTTTTCAAATATCAACCATATAAACCATATACTTGAGTCAATTTTTATAGAAATTATGTTCAAAAGGGTTGTTTACCAAAGTCCTTTGCATAACATGATTTGTTTTTCAAAACTCTTTTCCAAAATGCATAAAACCACCTTTCAAAATCATATTTCAATCCAACCCTAAGTTAACTTAACCCTAGTTGTCCAACCCTAGGCTAACCTAACCCAAGTTAGTTAACCCTAGGTCATCTTAACCCTAAGTTAATCTAACTCTAGTTAGTTAACCGTAGTTCAATCCAACCCTAGGTTAACTTGACCCTAGTTGTCCAACCCGAGGCTAGCCTAACCCATGTTAGTTAACTCTAGGTCACCTTAACCCTAGGTTAACCTAACTCTAGTTAATTTAACCTTAGGTCAATCAAACCCAAGTTAGTTAACCTTAGGTCACCTTAACCCTAGGTTAACCTAACCCAAACTAGTTAACCTTAGGCTAACCCAACCAAGGTTAGTATACTTCAAGGTTCCAACTTAAAGACCCCTCTCTAAAATGACCTTTCAATTCAAAACTATTCTCATAACCTATTTTTCAAAAACCTCCTACTCTCTTGAGACTTCAAAACATAACTCTGAAACCTTTTCAAATACTCCTACACTCTATCTTTAAAAAGATTTCCGTTTCTCAAAATCTATTCCCAAAAATGTTTCCAAGAACTCACGGCCCTAGAGTGACCCCAACCATTTATGGTTAAGGATCTCAAGGGAAAGTGGTACATTAAATACAACCTCCAAGGTTGTCCATATTAGGATTTCAAAGCCCTAGGTGTTTTCAGAAATCACTTTCATAAGCTTTCCGAAGATAAATTTATTAAAACACTTCAAAACCCTATCTCCAAGGTTTTCAAAACAAAACTTTAAATCTCTCTTGAGTTATTTCAAAGTACTTTCAAAACTCCCTTGAGTTGTTCCAAAAACATTTCAAAACACTTCAAAATCCCATTTCAAGAGTTTCAAAGTTCTATTTCAAACCACTCCAACATCCGATTCCAAATCAAAACTCTTAAGTTCTCTTTTCCCAAAGACCTCAAAGTGCCTGCAAAAACTTTCCAAAGACTCCAATGTGTCTTCAAAACATTCCGAAGGCCCTAACGTGCCTATTTTCCATTGGGCTCTTGCCCGAACTACGAATGACCTGATTCTCGCCAAATGAGATACGTAGGCAACCTTAAATAATGCGGTCATTACACTTATCTCTTCCCAAGTTCCCTTTCCAAATCGCTCCATCCATTCATGATTTCTATTTTAAATTGCTTCAAAACTTCCATGTTTTCGAACAATTTTCTCAAAACTTGCATCATGCATTATTCATCCAAAATATGATGACCAAACCCATTTTTCAAAACTCTAAAGTGAATATTATTAAGTGGATAATGGTAACTGGCTATTCTGGTGAGTGAACAAAATGGTGAATAGACATGTAGGTACTGAAAGGGCAGGGTAGGGTGATGATCTTAGGATATCTTCCCTACACATAACCAACCCCTAGGCCATAGATTTCTATTTTCGAAAGACCAAAATGGAGTTATTTTCAAAAAGGGCTTAAAATTTTTTAAAGGTTGCCAAACAACCTATTTTCTTAAAAACCCTTTATTGAGGAGGTTTTCCAAATCTCTTTTCCAAAAACCCTAAGTTGGATCTTCGGATTATATTTAGTTTTAGGTGACCTAACTCACCTTAATCAAGTTAGGTGGCGACTCCTATTTTTCTAAAAGGTCTTTAATGAAACCAACTTCAAGTTTAAACCTAGTCGCACTCGTCCTTTTAGAAGGATGAATTCTAATGACAGAGTTTCGTGCTTTTTCCCGAGCTAAAAGGACTTGGTCAAAAATCGGGGCACGACAGGGGATAAAGGGGATCTAAAAGAACTTAGAATTGGCGTAGGCCTAGATCAATGGTAGCGCAAAGAATTATTGGAACTATTACGTGCATATCTAGATGTTTTCGCTTGGTTTTATCAAGACATGCTTGGGCTGGATGAATCCATTGTTGAACACAAATTACCCTTAGACCCACAGGTGAAACCCTTTAAACAAAAATTGAGGAGATTAAAGCCAGAATGGATTATGAAGATTAAGGAAGAAGTGATTAAACAGTTCCAAGCAGGATTTTGCAAGTAGTAGAGTATCCCCAATGGCTAGCTAACATTGTCCCTGTACCCAAGAAAGACAGTAATGTTTTCCTTCATGGACGGCTTTTCGAGATACAACTAGATCAAGCTAGCTGAAGAGGATTGAGAGAAGACTACTTTCATCACCCCCTGAGGAGTGTATTGTTATAAAGTTATGCCATTCGAAATTTGCAACGCGGGGGCAACCTACCGAAAGGCCATGGTAACCTTATTTCGTGATATGATGCATCAAGAAGTGGAAATTTATGTGGATGACATGATCGTCAAGTCCAAACAGCGGAAAGATCACCTATTCAACCTAAGGAAGGTGTTTGACTGTCTTTGTAAATATCAGCTCAAGCTAAATCCTGCCAAGTGCACCATCAGAGTATCTTCAGGGAAGTTACTGGGGTTTATAGTCAATGAAAAGGGGATAGAGGTTGATGCTGCCAAAGTCAAGTCCATCGTTGAAATGCCCGCTCTGAAAGGGGAAAAAGAGATCCGATCGTTTTTTGAAAAATTAAACTTTATTAGCAAGTTCATCGCTCAAATGACTCATCTATGCGAACCTATTTTCAAACTCCTCAAGAAAGATGTTCCAAAAGAATGGGATGATAACTATCAAATAGTTTTTTAGAGAATCAAAGAACACCTATGAGATCCTCTAGTCCTAGTGGCACCTACCCCGGGGCGCCCTCTGCTAATGTACATGTCAATTTTGGATACTTCCAAGGGATGTGGTTTGGGGCAGCATGATGAAATAAGAAGGAAGGAGCGAGCCATTTATTACCTCAGTAAAAAGTTCCTGCCATATGAAATAAAGTTAACCCTGATCTCGAGAAAACCTACTGCGTGCTAGCCTGGGTAGCTCACAGGCTTCGACATTACATGCTCTATCATACCACTTTCCTCATCTTTCAAATGGATCCCCTCAAGTATATATTCGAGAAACCAACCATGTCTAGCAAAATTGCTTGATGACACTATTGGCCCAAGAAGACAACCCAAGAGGGAGGGTGAATTGGGTTTTATAGAATTTATATCAGAAATTGCAACTAAAAACAGTTTATGTATTTTAGCAACAATTAATCAAAGTATATATATCAAGCAAGTGAAGTATACATCAATATATATATATATATATATATTTATGCAAGCATGTATAGTGAGCAAATAAGCAAAACAGAGGCAGAAGAGAAGTGCACTAGATTTATAGAGGTTCGACCAACCTTGCCTACGTCCTCTCTTCTTCGATCCTTTCGAAGGAATTCCACTATGTAATACACCTTATACAACTGCTGGTTTTGCCACAAATGCCCAGCTCACTCTTACAAAAGCTTCTTCCCAAGCTTTCAAAACCCAAGAGATTTTCTCCAAGCTTCTCTCAAACTTACAAGTGATTTTGTCCAAGCTTCACTCAAACTTACACGTGTTTTTACCCAAGAACACTCAAACTTACAGGTTTACAAACCCACCCAAGTGAAATGAATAAAGATTATACAATGGGTAACTCTCCTAATGAGTATATGAACAAATACAACTCAATGAATAACCTTAAACACTCAGCAAAAATGTGTGGCAGTGAGGTACAGGAGGTTTTCAACTTCAAGCTCTTGATATCAATGGTATAATTTGCTCTAATCATTAGTATTGAAGCTGTATGTAACTTATATTTAAAGATATGGATCGATTCTAGCCGTTGGAGAAGTATGGGAGAAGATTTGGTTGCATTTTGCCCTATGCCGTTTGTCAGAAAACTAGCCGTTACTGTCTGGGGGTCGACTCTTTTCACAATGAGTCAAATCTTTTTGCATTTCAGCAGATTTTTCAAGTTACTGTCCAAATGAGTCGACTCTTTTGTCCCATGAGTCGACTCTTTTAAGCAGTCTGCAAAATATTTGTTCTCTGTTGCAAGGAGTCGACTCTTTTTGGCCAGGAGTCGACTCTTTTAAGCTTCCAGCAGAATTCCAAAGCTCTGTTTGAAAGAGTCGACTCTTTTTACTTGAGGGGTCGACTCTTTTTAGGAGAAAACATGTTTTTGTAATTTTTCTTCATTTTTCTTCAAAGTCTCCAATCTCTTCAAGGATTATTCAAATAATCTTTTTAAAGCTTGCAAATGCTTCTTCAAGGTTAGATGACTCCAAGAACATCTTTAATCCATTCTAGATGAATTATCTTCATTTTAATCACTTGTAGAGCTCTTCCATCATCATAGCTTTATCCATTGATTGAAGTCTTCTTCAAGATCTTCAAGAGAGCTTCCAAGCCTTAGAATCTTCATTTCTTCAACTGATTTGCCATTCTTCTTTGAACATCTTCATTTCTAGATTTCTTCTAGAATTCTTTAATCAACATAACTTCTTCATAGACTTCAATAATTCTTTCGAAGAAAGCTTTTCTAGTCTTGTGATTCCTTCCATGTCTTCAAGACATATTTACATCTAACAAGAGAGCTTCCATATCTTTGAGTCGGTCTCTTCTTCTTTTATTCTTGCAAGATATCTTCAAGTCCTCGAAGTCTTCAATATTTTTAATCAAGACTTTTGGTATTTTCATTCTTCTTCCTTGATATCCATCATCTTTATTTTCTTATAAGATCACCATTGTTGAATATGCCGTGCCTTTATGCGTACCAACCTTCTTTCTAATATTGGCATTAACTTGAGAATCTTTTATGTTCTTATGATATCAGCTTTGTAGAATACATCACCTCATCATGCTTTTCATTCTTTATTCAAATCTTTGCATCACAAATTCTCCATTATGATAAGCTGAAAATCAAGATCTAATTAATAATTCATTTGCACAGTAAGTAGAATTATTAGATCATTAAACCATGTTTTGTTATCATCAAAATCAAGGCATTGACTCCATAGGCACATGATCCTATCAGAGTTCAATATTGTATTTACTAACGTAAAGCAATCACGGGGCAGGTAATAGCTGATTATCTGGTCAAGAACCCTATTGATGATCACCAATCCATGGAACCACAATTCCTCGACGAAGATATACTATGCGCTGGTAATTTAACTGAAGAGCAAGAGAAAACTGGGTGGAAGATGTATTTTGACGGGGCTACTAACAAAAGGGAAGCTGGCATTGGGGCAGTAGTAATATCAAGAACAAACAGTCATTACCCCATTGTGGTTAAGCTACAACTAAAACTATGTACCAACAACATCGCCGAATATGAGGCTTGTATCATGGGATTAAGGCTAGCATTAGAGATGAAGATTGATGAACTGGCTGTTTTTGGAGATTCAGATCTTGTTATTCAGCAATCCAAGGACGTATACCAAACTCGCGATGCCAAACTTTTCCTGTATCATCAGCTGGTTAAGGATTTGTGTCAACTATTTAGAAGTGTGGATTTCCATCATGTACCTCGATCAGAGAATAGTTTTATTGATGCCTTAGCCACTTTAGCCCTAGCAATCAAGGTTGACAGGGGCACCGAAATGCCTCCTCTCGAGATCTTTACCAGGGATATCCCTTCCTATTGCCTTCACACAACAGTTGAGCCCGACGGGCAACCATGGTTTTATAACATCCAGAGGTACATTCAAACCAGGACATTCCCTGATACAGCATCACATCGAGATAGGAAGACCATTTACCGTTTGGCGAGAACATTACTTTATGGCCAAAAATGAGCTTTTCAGGAGATCATGGTTTGCACCTCTATGGTGCGTCAATGCCATCGAAGCCAAAATTATCATGGAGGAAGTATATGAAGGAGTTTGCGGTCCCCACATGAATGGCCACACGCTTGCCAAGAATAATCTCTAGGCAGGGTATTACTGGTCAACAATGGAGTCAGATTGTATTAAATACGTTCTCCAATGTCATAAGTGCCAGATACATGGGGATAAGATCAAAGCACAGCCCACAGAGCTCCATTCCATGTCAGCCCCTTGGCCTTTTTCTATGTGGGGGATAGATATGATTGGCCCTATCACTCCCAAAGCCTCCAACAGCCACCGTTTCATCTTGGTTGCCATTGATTATTTTACTAAGTGGGTAGAAACAATCTCCTACATTCATGTTACCAAGAAGGTCGTGGAAAAGTTCATAAAAAATCACATCATCTGTCGGTATAGGATTCCCGTATCACTCATTACTGACAATGCCTCCAATCTATATAATGAGTTGGAATCAAAGTTATGACAAAAGTTTCACATCACCCACCGGAACTCAGTCACCTACCAGTCTCAGATGAACGAAGTAGTAGAAGCAGTTAACAAAAACATCAAGAAAATACTCCGAGAGATGATGGACAACTACAAAGATTGGCACGAGAAACTTCCTTTTGCATTGATGGCCTACCGAACTACCATGAGGGTTTCCACTGGAGGTACTCCCTTCGAACTGGTCTACGATACAGAGGCAGTCATCCCCATTAAGATTGAGATTCCTTTCCTAAGGATCTTAATGGAAACTAAGTTGGATGAAGCAGAGTGGATCAAAGACCGGTATGCTCAACTCTGCTTGCTAGATGAGAAGCGGTTAGCTGTAGTTTATCACACTCAGTGCTACAAAAGACGAATGGCTAAGGCATTTGATAAGAAGGCGTGGCCTCAATCATTCCAACCAGGAGATTTGGTGTTAAAAAAGGTATTCCTCCATCAGGAAGCAGCACAAGGGAAATTTGCTCTAAACTATGAAGGGTCGTTCATGATAAAAAAAAAGGTCCTGTTTGGAGGAGCTCTCATTTTGGAGGAAATGGATGGTCAAGAATTCCCTAGTTCGCTGAATTCAAATGTTGTCAAACACTACTACATGTGATTCTGAAAGCTAGAACTTTGGTTTTTGTGCGAAAGCAATAAAATTTACTTTCCCTAATCTCAACTAATCAATCAGGCATGATTTTAATGGTAAAGCTCTATGAACTAAGCAATTTAATTTTGAAATGATGAGAGACCCTCGTTTCAACTCTCATACAATCAAAAACCAACCTTTGTCAAACCCTTAGAACCGGTTACTTTCCTTAAAAAAAAAACGTCTCCTAACTGGGTGATCAGGCTAGGTCGAGATAAAGCACTAAGGATATGCGTAAATATAGAAAAAAAAGGAATCCCCAAGTACTATTATTCCAAGTTCGCAAAAGCGCTATTGTTAACACTGTTATTTCAAAAAAAAAAAAAAAAGGGTGAGGTATCTGAAGAAAGATAAGAATACCCAGAAAAGTGCTACTAGACAAAAAATCATTAACCGTGATCACTAGTAGAATAGTAGGTTTGAGCCTTTCATTTTCTTTTGAAAGTGAAAACCCACACCACAACCCTTAAAGTCCTTTCAGATTGAAATGAAATTGCTTAGTCCACATAAGCTCACCGAAATACACTTTCGGCAAGGAAAGCTGGGAGATGGCGTGAGTAGTATTTAAAAGTTTGTCCACAAAAGTCAGAGACCAAGCTAAGGAGGAGAGAGGGAGAAGAGAGAAAATAAGCACATTCTTGAGGATGCAGTGAAAACCCAAAAGGGCGCCATAGGTAAAAGAGTAGGGATGTGGTAAGATACAAAACTGTCGACCTTGGTGAAAACCTGCAAAGGCGCCTTGGTGTAAAAATGATAGAGCTAGGAGTGGCGAAAACCCTCATGGGTGCCAGTAGTAAAAGTAGCAAAAAAAAAAAGGAAAAAAAAGGAAAAGGGGGGTTGGGGCGTTAGAGATAATCCAAGGCATGAGCATTCTCAGAAGTCATAATTATGAAAGTAGCAGTGAGAAAGTCAGAAGGTGTCTCGAAAAGCATTCTCTGAATTAGCCTAGTTAAGGTTAAAAGAAGCAGGGGTTCCCTTCATGGGACAATAAGTTAGTCAGAGTATCAAACCAAAATGAGTAATTTTTCATTTAACTGCAACTTTCATTCAACTTTTCTCAAGTTTGCTTTTTATACTAACCATACAGGAAAAGCATCTCAAACGTATGGAAGGCTACAAGTTCATAAGGCAAAAAGTATGTAATACTAAAATGAAGTCTGTCTCTCTATAAATGCTGGAATCAATAAATCTAGGAGCGAGGGGCAAAAATATATCTCTCCCTATCATTATCAAAAGAGGAGTCGACTAGGGAGGGATCAACTGGCTCGCCACCCACAAGAAGAGCACTCGAAGAGGTACCAACCGTCGATGACCCAAGCAGGCCCCACTCATAGTTTGCACATCTGGCCAGAAGCATATCCCTCTCCCAAGTATAGGACTCCACAACCTCTTGCAAAGATTGACTATCCATAACATCATCTTCCTGGGGAGTGGAAATGTATAGAACACTTTGTGGCCGCTTACGTCCCCTCAAAGTACTCAAGGGCAGGCTATCATGTGTCGATCTGGCCACTGCTAGCTACATCTTTAGAGAAGCTACCTCAGCGTCTCTCGCTCTCAACCGATCATATAATACCTGTATCAACGGTTGATTTTGCTGCCTGTGACGTTGCCCCTGAACAATCATAGCTATTAAGAAATCTGTGTACTCCACAGGGGGTAAAGAGTCTCAAAGAGTAGATCCCCAAGCCTGCTAGGACCTAACACGTAGCGTCGGAGCCAATAGTGGTAGGTCTCAGTCTCAAGGGGCATGATAGAGAATGGACCATCATCATCCACGTGAGGGAGCAAAGATCTCCATATATCTATAACTTTTTCTACCAATGCTCTCGAGATCAACGCCTCAAAGACAAGGGTAAACTCAGTCGTAGATGCCAGATAGGGGATATCCTGACTCCTGCGAAGCTGTCGCGGAACTCGAATCCCAAAGAAAGGGGCAATGCCCTGTAGGCCTGCTAAGGGCATGAAGGCTCTCCTGGAAGGTCGAACTTTTAGGCAATACTTACCAACCAGTCCTGAATACCACCTGGCTGTGCCCGATCTCATGCTTTGAAGGTAGTCGCCCAAGCTTCAGCGGTCTGCGGGAACCTCCCCTCATCCTCCATAGCTCTCTGAGATCTCGCCAAGGAGAGTATATGGTCAAGCTCAGGATACCATGTATGCTAGAATAAAAGAGTAACAAATAAATGCCCGATCGCCCAAAGCTGGAAGAGCGCAACGCATCCCCGAAAATGAGCATCAACCATCTGCTGAAATCTGATAAGGCTCACAAAGGTCTCCCCCACAACCATGGGAGCATAGGAGTGGCCCTTACGAATCTGGGCGAGTAGTGCACATAATTGGTAGTCAACTAAATCATCTCTTCGTGGAAACACCAAGAAGTTCAGAAGAAGCTGAGCTAGAGCAACCACGTAAGAAAGAGACTAGTCTTAAGAAGTATGCCACTCACCCGAATAAGCCCTCATACCTGTCATGAACTTAAAGTAGGAAAAGAGGAACTCCATTGGAATGCAAGGAAACTGGGGCAAAAAGGTATGCGAAAGAACTGCACGCGGAGTCCAAGCTGGGATGAGACAACCGTAATGCAACTGTCAGGGAAGACAAGTCCTATGATGTCGGCAGAATCATATCGGAAACCAAGGAGAAAACCATACTCATAAGGAGTAAGGGTAAGCTCGTACTCCCCGAAGTAGAAAAGAGACAAGCTAGGCTGCCAAAAGGGAATCACTGCCTCCATGAACCCTAGAATAAGCTGCACCGACAGAAGTGAAGCCACCAGACCAAAGTACTAACGGAAGATATCCTGCTCATCTGGAGGATAGCTATCATGCCAAGCTCTCAGCCAACTCAAAATCGCGTTCGCCATCCTAAAGATCAAGGTAAGAATATCATCATAAGGTAAGTATAACTTAGAAAAGTAAAAGAGATAAGAAGTAAGAAATAGAAGGAAGGGAAACAGTGATGAAAACAAAAATTCAAATGATAAGTCAAAATGAACTTCCTACACATTGATTTTAAAAGTCAGGTTTCAAGTCAAAATGAATTTCCTACACATTTTGATTTAAAAAGTTAAGTTTCAAGTCAAAATGAATTTCCTACACATTTTGATTTTAAAGGTCAAGTTTCAGGTCAAAATGAATTTTCTATACATTTTGATTTCAAAATTTAATTTTCAAGTCAAAATGAATTTTCTACACATTTTGCCTTCAAAAAAAGTCAAATTCAAGTCAAAGCGAATTTTCCATACAAATCAAGATAGTTTTAAATTCAAAATCAAAAGTTCATTTCAATATAAACCTCAAAAATCTTCAATTAAAATTTGTCTCAAAGATTCTTCCTAACTCTGTTCTTCAAAAAGATTTCCATTCCAATCAAGATTCCATATTTTTTTTAAAAAAAAAAATTAAAAAAAGAACATATCTTTCAAGGTTTCGTTCAAAAATTATTTTTTTCCAAAATTTCTATCAATTCCACAAACTCCTTCAGTCAAAGTTTCTACTAATTTCAAAACATTTTTCGTAGTCCAACATCTATTTTCGAAATCTATTTTCTCCAGAGTTTTATCTAAAAAATCTGTTTTTCAAAATCTTCCTAAGTGCTTTCATTCCAAAAGAGTTTTTTTAAAAGACCCCCCAAGTTTCTCGGGGCCTTCTCTGCCAAAAAGGCCCCACATTCCAAAGGTTTTACCTATTTTTCCTTCAAAAAGATTTCTTTTCAAAATTTCTAACTTTTTCTTTGTTTCCAAAATTTTTCCCCCGAGTTTCTCGGGGCCTTCTCTGCCAAAAAGGCCCTGCCTTCAATGGTTTCATATCTTTTTCCTTCAAAAATATTTTATTCCAAAACTTTTTCAACTCTTTCCCTAATTTTGAAAATTTTCGACAAAGTTCTGCTTAAAAGTGGTCCCTATAACGCCCATAACATCAACACAAAACACAAACCATGGGCTTCATAACATCACACTCACATAGCACTAACACCCGCGCACATTTTTCAAGTTTCCAAATTTTTCAAAAAACTTTTTTTATTTTTTAACAAATCAAAGGTTTTCAAAGTTATCCCAAAATTTCTCAAAATCATTTGAAACATTTTCTAAAATATTCCTACATTTTTCTAAGCACTAAATTCTAATAATTTCTCAATTTTCTCAAATTTTTCTATTTTTCTAGGTATTTTTCTATTTTTCAAAAATTTAAAAATTCACCATGTTTTTAAAAAATCACGAAATTTTGCACGACTGTTAAACACATTTTTCTAAGGCACATGGTATAAAAATCTAGCCAAAAAACTCAATACCCAAGGCTGTGGGAACAAGCCCCCAATTCCTGCATAAACCCACTTTACATAAACACTAAAATCAATCAAACAAGCACCAAAATGCAAAAATAACTTCACCAAAGTATTCAAAACATATCGAAACATTAATTTTCATTGTTCACATGACTAAAACGGAATTCTATACAACAAAATTAACATAAAATCAAAAACTCACCTCTTAGAGTTCTCTGGTGAAATCTTCTCTTCCGGTGACTTTTCTGGCGACGGTGTCTACTTTCGGCAATCCTTCGTGGTCCTTAGGGAGCACTCCTCCATAGTTTTTTGAAGAACCTTTCAAACTCTACAAAAATGCCGAACCTGCAGTTTCCTGGTTTTGATCCTAGGCCTGGCGCCACTAGTAGTGGCGCCAAGGCAAATTTAACAAAGGCGCCACTGGTAGTGGCGCTACTTTCCAATTCCGGGTAGTTTTGCCTTTTTCCCGCCAAAACTCAATTTTGAACGCCGTTTGGGCCAGATATCCATTTTCAAACTCCAATTTTCAAAACATCCTCAAAGTCCGTCCTTTTGACTGCCTCACAGTCAAAATAAGACTCTTACTCTATCGTTTTCTGTCTTCGACAAGCAAAGACAGAAAAAGAGAGGCAGCAGTAAGCACTGCATTTTTGCCTACTAGGCAGTCTCCAGTCCGTCCAAGCTTAAGTTCAAGTCAACATGGACGCATTGAAATTCAAACTAGTTTTTTAAACATAATCAAGTCAATCAATCGCTTTGCGGGCCCATTGGGCCAAAGTAGAGGTGAGATGACCAAAATGACCTTGGGGTATTGTCCGATCTAATTCCAGTGGGCACGTCTTCTCATAGACGATAAGTCCTTGTTTCCAGTCTCAATTCCAAGATCAAAATCCAATTCTAGTCCAATTCCAGTTTAAATCAAATTCGGCACGCCTTTCGAGAAAGTTGATTCCTCAAGCGATAAGACCATCTAATCCGGCACGTTTTTCAAGAAAAATCTTCAAAACGGTAAGTCCCTTCAAACCCATCAACCGGGATGAGACCCCAAGTCTCCGAGATGGAAGAACGGTCCACCTTTGGCGCTTGCTAGCCTACCAATGAAGAAATGTCCGTTATTCGGTACGCCTTCCGAGAAAGTTGATTCCTTCGGCAATAAGTCCACCTACCAGCTTTCCGAGATCAGACAGTCTCTAAAATGAACACGAATCGTTAGAGTGGCAGAAACACTTGCAAATAGGACGACATTGGGGACTGCCAACAAAACCCATATGTCATGGGACCGAACTCACCTATTAGCCATGACACGTTTAGCAAATGATGAGATACCTTTGGAAACCAACTCGTCACAGACCATTAGAGTGACGGAAACACACAAAACCCAGGTCAACACTATTGCGTGCTAGCCCACTTCGGTGAAAAATAACCAAACTGCCCCTTGGGCCATTTTCGACACGTTTCTCGAGAAAATACCCAAGGCCTCATAACGATAAGTCCACCCTTCCAAGATCATCCTAAAGACGATCCAACATGTTTAAATGCCTTCTAATCGGTTCCAGACCATTAAGTTAAAATGATCATTTTGCCCCTGGGCATCTAAGTGCCTCTAAGAACTACACCGGCTCTGGGTACTAAATCGGTAATCTCCTAGGGATGCTTTTGATAGTATCCCTAGCCTTCCGATGTATTTTTGGATCATTCCAAGTCAGTTTTGGCAAACCTGTTACAAAATGACCTTTTTGCCCCTGGCAGGTCGGTCGCCTTTTCCAACCACACTAGCTTTGGGTATCAAACCGACAACCTCCTAGAATATTCTAGCTAATGTTTCCAAGCCTCAGCCTTCTTTTGGGACATTTCAAGTCCATCCCAGCAGCCTTCTGGCCCGATTGACCGTTTTGCCCCTAATGGCCCGATCAACCCTTCCAACACATCCTGACATTGTCTTTCAAGTCTACTACTCCCGAGACACTATTCTAAGGGTTCATGTCCTTTTCCAGCCTTCCTAGCCATTTCCGGCCCTTCAAATCATTCTCTGACATTCTAAAGTCACTCGTAGTGAAGCCAGGCTAAAAATTGTATAGTAGTCACAAATACACACACCCAAATATTCTGAAGACACATTGTATAGTAGTTTCCTAAGTGGCTGGCACCACTAGCAGTGGTGCCAAGCCAAAAAATGGTCTGGTGCCACTCCTAGTTTTACCTAGAGCCACTACAACTGGTGCCAGTTCAGTCTTTTGTCTATAAATACAGAGTCTCCTCCAGCATGAAAAGAGTCCGCAAACATAGTCCAAAAATTTTACTTTTCGAATTACAAAGCTCGAAGCCCTTCCAAACCCTAGCTTTCTTTAGGTTCTCCAAACCATAGCCTCCATATACAAAACCCTAGCCCCTATACATTTAACCGTAGTTTACATACACTCATTTACTAGCCTCCTAAATCTCCATTGAAGACTTGAAGTGCTGTAACTCGGAAGCTCCCGAAGACCAAAACAGGCTCTTGAAGACTGAAGTAAAACAAAGTAAATAAAGCAAACAAAATGAAGAAGACACAAGGTAGGTTTCCTATTTACGTTTACGCAATTCCCCCCTCTCTCTCTTCTTTCTCCTATCCCATTTGGGTTTTCTTTTATTTTAACCCCCATCTTCTACCCCCATTTCTTGAATGCTTGAAACAAGGGACCCCCTGGTTCATATGTAGGATTAGGCTATTGAAGGTCACCGTGTTTGGGGCTTTCTCTTTGTCTAATTAGAGACCATGTGAGTTCAGTCCTCTTAATTATGTGGCGAAGCCTTTAACCTTGTATGTTCATGATCCCAACTTGCATTGTGCATATCATGAGCATGCATCTCTCCAAAACTTATTTTCAAAACTTGCATCAAAAATTATTTTCAAAACTTGCATTAAATCTTCTTTTTTCAAACTTATTTTCAAAATCACAATCCTAAGGTGATTCTAGCCTTTCCATGGTTGGGGTTGCTTTAGGAAAGTGTTACATTTAAAGTGACTTTCATGGTCCATATTTTCAAATCTTTATTGTTTTCAAAATCACAATCTTAGAATGTTTCTAGCATTCTTATGGTTAGAACCGTTTTAGGAAAGTGAGATATTTTTAGAGATTTGCAAAAGTCCATATTCAAATCCCTTTCAAATTGCTTTTCAAACTTACTTTCCAAAATCTCTTTTTAAATCCTCTCCAAAACTCTCTTCAAATTTACTCTCCAAAAATCTCTTTCCTAAAAATCTCTCTTTCCAAAAATATCTATTTTTCAAAATCCCTTTTTCTTGGAGTTCAAGTCAAACCTTAGAGCTATGGTTAGGAAACCCTAGTTTTCTCTCCTAAAACATGATTTCCAATCTTGCCTCAAAACATAGATTTGCAAAATCTCTATTTTCTACGTCAAATCTTAGATTTCCAAAATCACTTTTCCTATACCGAAGCTATAGCTTTCCAAATCTAAGATTTTCACAACTCCACCTCTCCAATTCTATGTCAAATCAAATCTTCCGTTTTTTGAAACTAAATCAAATCTTCCGTTTTTGGAAGCTAAATCAAATCCTCTGTTTTTGAAAATAAAATAAAATCATTTCTTTTTTTTTTTTGCAATAAAATCCAATCTTTTGTTTTAGGAAGTAGGAATCTAAATCTTTCTTAATTTGAACCTTTCCTAATTCCATACATTTCCAAATTTCAACTTTCAAAATTCTAAATTTTCAAATCTTTCTTAAACTCGAATCTTTCCTAACTTCAAGTAATTTCAAAACTCAAACTTTGAATCTTTCTAGATTCGAACCTTTCTTAAATTCAAACCTTCCTAAAATTCTAAAATTTTGCAAATTCCAAATCTTTCTCAAGCCTAATCCAATCTTTCCTAACAAGGAAACTTTCCAAATTTGACACTTTCTTAAGTTGAAACTTTCTAGATTCGAACCTTTCTTAAATTCAAACCTTCCTAAAATTCTAAAACCTTTCAAATTCCAAATCTTTCTCCAGCCTAATCAAATATTTCCTAACAAGGAAACTTTCCAAATTCGACACTTTCTTAAGTTGAAACTTTCTAAATTCATAACTTTCCTATTTCAAAACCTTTCCTAAAATGAAACTTTCCTAAAATGGAACTTTCCTATTTTGAAACTTTCCTAATTTCAAGATTTTCTAAATTCAATATTTCCTAGACTCCAATTCTCTATGTTTTCTAAATCAAACTTTCCAATCAAACCTTTCTTAACCTCAAGTCTTTCCTAAATCCTATCTTTCTAAGTCTAGGTTTCTTAAAACCAAGCTCTCCAAAATCAAGCTTCTTAAGTTCAAATCCAATTCAATTCAATTACATGCTTCAACCCTAGGTTACCCTAAGTCTTAGGATGTTTAGACCCTAGTTCAACCCTAACCCTAAAGTTAGGAAACTTCCAACTCTTCTCCAAAAATTTTTTTCTAAACTGAGATGGTTTTTCAAACTTCAATTCAAGTCAAAATATTTTCAAATCTCAATCTTTCCAAATCAAGTCTAAGTTCTTCTTCCAGGTTCTATCTTTCCAAATCAAAATCAATTTCAAATCCTCAAGTTCAATTTCAAATCAAAGTCAATTCCAAGTTCAATTTC